>JAHZNB010005981.1:0-22421 GCA_027744295.1 Callyntrura guangdongensis
CAACTAACAGGAAGGAAAGGATCCCAAACTTTATGGGATTAATTTATTCGATATGGAATGAAGAACTTTGGAACGAAATAAAAAAACCAATACAATAACATTTTGTTATTTTGTATTTCGTGACAATATTGTATTAAATGGATTAAGTTAACAAATAAATACGGAACAATAATAATACTATAGAAATAATTAAATATCCCAATGCAATCTTGGAAATGAAGGTTTATAAAATATTTGACGAAAACTTAAAATTTATATAAGCTTATAGAAATGAGTAAATGAGTACCTATTATTCTTCCAGTTGTCACTTTACCCCGTCACGTTTTTTCCCTGTCACATTTGGTTTAAATGTGACTTGCTGCAACAGCAACCCCAATGTAAAAGCCGCTATCACTTGTCATGTGTCCTGCCATGGTTCAATGAAGTATTAATAGATAGTTCACCATCATCATCAATACTACTAGTATTGCGACTACCGTGACTGATCTTTAAAATGCCTGCCATTGGTTAATTTTGTTCGTATGTGATCGATTTAAAATAAAATTTTCCGTTAGATTAGGAAATCCCATATATTAAATATACAATGCTGTTGAACACTGCTATTTGATGCTTATTGCACGGTTGCCTTCCGTCTTTGTTTTCAGCTGTGTGACCTTTTCATGTCAGTTTAACATAACAAGCAGAGAGTAGATAGTTGGAAGGATGTCAATGATATATAAAGTAAGCACATGAAACAAAAATAATCAATTAGTCTAGGTATGGAAGCTTTTACTTAAGAGGGTCTAGTTTTCCCTTGATTGGTATTGCTTGTTGTTCAGGTCGTGGTGTATATTTCTCCGACATGTGTGTTGCCCGATATTCTTAAAGCTTTTAAAAAGTCGCATACTTTAGTTATAACAGAAGGATGACGAATATTTTAATAATCTGATTTAAACTTAAGAATTCATCCTGTGGTTGATTTTTAATGTGTGCTATAAGTAAATGGCAAAATTAAACTTGTTAGCTCTACTCCGCTCACAAAACATTCAGTATGGATTGGTATCGTTGTAAATATGTAAGTGTACTTGTGGGTCTGTACATTGTTTAGTGAATGTCTTTACTTTACGAGAATACAATACAAGCAAACAGATTGCCATAGAAATCAATACATGATGCCTGAAATATCTACAATCGAAATATAAGGATGGAATTGGAAAACTCTTTAAAATGTGTTTGTAATTAGGAACTACAAAAGGGAATGCTCATAATCAAACATTTAGTTGAGATTCATTAAATTTCTTTTCTTTTCTTACTAATAATCTGACTCTGCTTATAAAGTTAAATAGACGTTAAAAGATTAAACCTTGTCAGTCAACACACATCTCGCAGACCTACACAAAACCGGCCAGAATTACCCGAAGAGATAGAAGGACACCGTGTTAGCTTTCACTATTGTAGGCGTACCACATTATTACAAAAGTATTATACTGACGAAGTCATGCTGACATCTGACAGGCGGACACTTTGCTGTTTATTTAGTAGTAGTGACAACAGCAGCGCAATAGTAGCATACAAGTTAACTTTATAAGTTGAATAAACAAAAATATGTTTATTTGTTATTGTGAAAGGTTTAGTTTCGGGTTTGTTCAGACACTACCCATTCGACCCTCCACAGACAATATCGAGGAGAAAGTATTCGTCAAAGTGGTAGCAGAAACATAAAATGGGAGTGTGCGTCTTGCTTTCCACTATACTGTCACTGTCACAATATAACGATAGCCAGTAAAAAGTAATATCATCATTAATAATATTATTTTACCAAAGTGGCAGTGTTATAGCTGCTCTACCATATGCCTTGATGAAGATGATGAGGACAACGGCAATAATATTACTTCATGGATAGTTGCTCCCCCGTACAACATAACATTTATATATACATATATGCTCCACGATGGCACAACAGCAGATTTTCAAAATATTTAGGTCTTTTCACATTGTCCATTTATTCATCCTATTGCGTAAGCAAAACGACATGAAGAAATGCTATGTGGTATTGCGTATCATTTCCCACAGTAGTACTTACAACGCTGCAAAAAAAAATGACCCGCTGCTATTGGTTCGGTTCAAGCAAGCGACCTCTCTCCAATTTCCGAGAAATGAAGCCACACGCTAACGTTGCACGCTCTCTTTGTTTCTTTCGTACACAGAAAATCCATGTAAATTTACATTTATCGCATTGAATAGCTCACCACCACAGCCACACAGCAGCCCACACACCCACAATCTGATTAACAGTAGTATGCAATCCAACTATTTTTTTAAACCAAATTTCACACAAACTGATTACACATCGCCTTTGAACAGAGTAAACTGCAAACTCAATCAAAAATTTACCTCGTCTGTGAGCAAACGTAATTTACTTGGACGTCGCATACTCATATTGTTGATGTCGCCTGGAATGTTAAATTTACGCTTTCAGTGTCCACACACAAGCTTACTAGATGCATAATGATCATAATAATAATAATCATAGAGGCGTATTGTATGCTATATCGTATGGTAATGATAATTGCATTACTGAGTTCCAGAATAATTAGTCGTTACTTGTTACCGTGTCTGTGCCACTAGTTCACTTGCACAGAGACGAGAGCCCAATCTCAACATTACTTCTACTACTAGTAGTACAGCTACCGCCACTACAACTTCATGGTAAAGTTAACTATAAAGTTTGTTTGTTGTGTGGAGGAAAATAGAAAAAAAAATCTTGGTCTTTTGTATCCATCCTATATGTTTGTGTCTGTTGTGTGTATATGTTTGTATATAATTATGATGTAGGTGCCAATAAAAGGGTAAATTGCGCACTTTCTCGGATAAAACAATGATACGTTTTGTAAATGGTATGACGATACTGCTGCTGCTAATGATGATGATGATGATGACGAGTATAGTTCAACTTTCCACGTTCGTTTCTTGTAGTTCTATCTCTAATATAATGAGTATATTAAACTAATATAGTAGTTTATTATGTACGATTGAAATTTTCCCAAATGAATGTATTTATTTGTAGAATTTCACAAGTTCCCGTGCCTTACTGATCGAAGCGTCGACTTTTTTTTCTCTCTCTCTCTTTCTCCTGTCGTACAGCTTTCTCTATTCCCTTTTTAGAAGTTAAATGTGCCTACACTTTTGATGTACGTGTATCTTTTCTCTATGCATTCATTATTATGGCTCTTTCTCTTGTGAGAGTGTTAATTGCATTTTGGTACTTTCCCCGTATCTCTCTCTCTCTCTCTCTAGTTCCCTTCTCTGTTCCCCTCTGTTGCTGCGTACATAAATATGCAATTCCTTTGCATATTTTATATGACAGTATATTTCGAGTAGTGTCACAGTTTTTTTTTCGCCGACTAAGCACACAGTTCATTATTTTACATAACCCATTCCTACATACATGACATCGGTAAAATTATATATGTATGCAGGTCACCAACTTATTCTCACACCGTATCCCTCTACGCGGAAAGGTAATTAATTATGTTTTGTATGTTCCATTTAAGACTGACAACAACTGATCACACACATGCCAATCCAGCGTACATTACATTTTACAATACCGCGTCAATCTAATTGTACCTCTGGTAAATAGACTAGTAGTTGATTAAATTGTGTTCGTGGCCAAAATGGTGAAATGTACATATAGTAATCGTAAAACTGTATACGTGCGCATTCCCCTCATTCAGTTTGTAGATGTAACTGTTGTTGTCTTGCTTCGATACAATAGCTCGTTTCCTCTGTCATATCATTTCCTTTCGTATGTATTACATTTAGTTTTTGTCGGATGTAGCTTTTCAAGAGAAATGCCATCATCACCACCACCGCAAAATAAAGTTATAGCACATGTGAAGATAGTATCATTCATTTGAGAATAACTTTCACAGATTCTCCGAGTTGTGTAAATTCGACAACACGACAGGCAAAATGATAAAATGGTGGTCATGATGTATATATTACGTAACGTAACTATGCGTAGTGTGCTAAAATCTTGTAGTACAGGTACAAGGAATTCTAGATAGACATATTTTATGTTGGCCTTTTGAAGATAATGATATTCTAGGAAATATCTAAATTAGCATGTAGAGTGATGCTGGTTAAATACGTTAGGTATCTACGTGTAGCACTTTGTACAAACCGAGTTCATCATCCATTTCACCTATCACCCCAGTTGTTATTAAGTAAGTACCTGTATAAACAGTTCTTCATTGCAAACATTTTAGTAAACTGCAAATATAACACGTAACACTTTATATGTTTTTAAAGAAAATCTAACTATGTATATGTTTTAATATGTAAAAGTCGAATTTGCGAACGCTGCTCTTCGTTTACACAAATGTAGTTATTTGAGTGCTACACATAATAAGCTACAATGTAGTTTTTCCTGACATGTGTTACATAGTGTTCATGTAATGTTGATTCCAGAAGCTATTTGTTTCATCTTTGATGTCATAGAACGTACAGATAATTTTTAGTTGGTTACAAAACCAAGTTTAGATTTGTTGGAAATGGTGAGACTGCAATTGACACCGTATAATTTACATGCTGTGGTTTGACGGTGAATAAAAAAAATGATACTGGTAGTACCTGTTTGGTAGAATTATTAATGTCTATTTATATCTAGCATTAATTCCGAGTATTCAAGCAAACAAAAAAGTTGCAAATACAGACAGATGTAATTTGAATATACTGAAATTTTTAATTGAAACAAAAAAGTTGTTGCAGAATGGATTCTGCTTATAATTTTTTTGTTAAATAACTAATTTCCTAAATAATCGTAGTTTCAAGTCAAAGTTCAAGTTGCTTAATTTCTTGCAGCCACATATATTAAAGTTGAATTTCTCTAAATAATAATTTTACTACTGCTGCAAGAATTGTCGACAAGGGAAGTTTGCAACATGTTATGTACGATAAAAAATCTTGTTGCTGGATACTAATGGTACAAGTCAAACCTCATATAGACCTTTTTCGAATGCTGTAGAGTAGGCAGACAGACAGACAAAATGACGAAGCCTCAACATGCTTTTGCTAATTTGATAATTTATACGTAAATACTTTAACATGTTAGTCCAGTCCCTCCGATAAACTTTTCTTCGTAACACCTTATTCGTTATTTGTTCAGTATTTTGTTTATGTTTATTTACACTCTACAATTGTTGGTATTTATTTTATTGACATAAAAATGTCGTAAGCTGTGATACTGTTTTTGATATCTAATTAGAACCATTTCAAAATATATAATAGTGCTCCTCCGTCGTAAATAAAGTCTTTTTAATCGTTCTTATTATTGGGCTTATTATGTATGTGAAACTGTTGAATATTTATCATTACAAATTTTATGTTGATGTTTACCAGTCCATGTTTTTTGTCTACTATAATGCTGCAACCGTTCACTCTCCTTTTTTTCTGTTCTATATAATACCAACTTGCATTTACTGCGGATAATTGTAGATTATAATGTCATTTTTGCTTTTACGATATACTACTACATAGAGAGATAATAGAGAAGTGGACAGTATTGAATCTTCAAACCCAACCAACTACATCAGCAATCCCCTCATATTTCTTAACCACTGTTGCATGGATATGATCGATTCTTCAATAGAAAATTCGATTGTGACAAACTTTACAAACTTAACTAACGTTACGTTACATTTCTGAAACAATAATTAATCAATCTGAAATGGAAAAAAATATTGCTCTCCAAACTAAAGTTTGTTTCATAAAATATTTATTTTGTTTAGATGTTTTCATTGTCAGAATCGAATTGCTTTTATGCATGCACTGATCTGTTTTAGTGACAACAGTGAAGAAAGGTTGTGCATATTGCCCCAGCCTAACCATGCAAACGTCGCTGTTTACTTGTGTTTATACCTTGAGAGACTAAACTATCAAAGTAAATTGCATGATGTTATTTATCGTTTTAGACGTACATACAACAACATTACAAAATAAAATGTCCACTTGTCTTATATAATTCTCAGTTATAAATATTTTTTTTGTTCACTTGTTTTCTTATCTTGATCCAGTTCGTTAATTATTATTAAAGGCTGAACGTTGTTGGTTGTTGAAGTAATCGAAAGACTAAAACTTTTGTCCATTTGGTGCCTTACCATTACGTTGCCGTAATAATAGTAATAATGATTGACAATCGACACTGTCTATAACAGCCACGTTAATGTGTCAGGGCAAGAAACTCAGTGCATATAAAATGAACCGTTATGGGATTAACGGTTATTGTTCTTATGAACTATGACTGTCTTGCATGGTGTAGAAAAGAAGAATAAAATAGGAAAGGAAAAGACTAAAATTTCCACTCAAGAAAACAAGAAAGGAAATCGTAATAAATGTCTGTTTCCTATGTTGAAAAGTCTCATAGAATATCTATCAGAGTTGAGAGGCATCAACTCACAGTAACGTTGAAACATGTTAAAGCAATGTTGAATTCGCCTTTATTTGTATTCCTTTGAGAGAAATAAATTAACTTGCTTCCGTTCCAAATATTCTGAATCCAAGTCTTTTCCAACGGAAAATCGAAATTTCCGGTACTGTGAGGCAGAGATCAAAAGCTCGCATTTCTTATAATCTTTTGTATCTCACCCTTGAGTGTTCCATATTGAATGAATAAAGTTTTCTACTACTAATACTCGCCTCATCAAGATTTCCGTTAAACCGTATTTATATAATTTTTCACGGTTAAACCCCATAGTAAAATCCAGACCTTTTTGATGAACGTCTACCTACAGTCCTGAGATGATCCAGGCGGGCTCTTTCAGACAGTGTCGATATGTATGTACTTTGTAAATCCAATGTTATTTCCTGTTGCTCGTTCTTATCGTCAAGATTGATTTTCCTGCTATGAGAATGTCTCAATAAAGAAAAAGCAATGTCAATATGTAACGTTTCTGTATCATCGCATTTTCTGCATGATGATATCGTGATATCATGTGAATGTCGTGTTTAGTAATCGTGTTTTTGTACTCTTTCTATCTCACACTTTCTCTCTATCTATCTATCTCTGATTACATTTCAAATTATCGTTAAACGGGTGTGCGGTTTTTATTCACTACTGGCAGCAGTTGTAGAACTAATCGAACGTAAATTGTATATGGAAAGTTTCAGGGTGTACATCGAGGGATCTGTCGGGTCTCTATGAGGCAGCTGGGTTACTATCTCAAGGGCAAGCACTTCAGGCAGCTATTGGGGGCGTACCCCAATTCCAACAGATTGCAACAGTTTTACCAACTAACTTTTTCGTTCCCGCCGGGCACCTGTTTACTTCTCAGGGACCAACACTTCAACAGCAAGCCCAGCTTGCACACACACAACAACAGCAACTACATTCTTCCCTTCAGGGCTCGTCAGTAAACAACCCGGCAGGTTTAGTTCATCAGCAAATTGCCATTCCCACCATCATTACGACTGCTCACGTTGAAAATAAAGCTGGTAAGAGAACCAAAAGGGATGAAATGAAGTGCACTTTTTGCTGTTTTCTCACTTGCTCCTCCCAACTGAATACCCCTTCACACATCATATTTAGATAACCCCATTTCCTTTAATCAAACCATTCATTTCCCAAAGTGGTCCGTTCACGGAAATGGAAAATGTGGGTATTTAGTTTTAAACCCGTTAGTTATTTCAATACACACAAAGAGGGAGGAGGAGAGAGCCTCACTCCAGGAATGGTTATGCTTGTGGAAGTATTTGTGCCCCAAATGTAGCTATCCTGTTCTCTTTGGTTCGACAACGAACAAACTAATTTATTATTAGATTTTCTCTCTCGTCTCTCTATTAAAACCAAACAGTATATGATCCACTTTTACATATTGTTTTTTTTTTCTCATGCGTATCCGCAGTGGGGATTCAACAGCCTCAGGTTATGAATGGAAGTGGTGCCGTTGTCATCAGTAAGCAACACCAACACCACCATCATCATCACCAGCATCATCAGCATCATCAACATCACCACCAACAGCAACAACATCAGCAGCAACAACAGCATCAGCTTCACCATCAACAGCACCATCATCAACAGCAACCACAGACCATGAATTCAAAGAATGTTGACATGCTGGATATTCCTGGAAAAGGCCGCTGCTTTGTGTTTATCGCCCGGTAAGGAGTTTTTGTTAAACAAGTAGAGCAAGCAGAGAAAAAAGCAAGAAAAAAAATCAAGTGAAGGAAATAAAAAGCACTTTGTATACGTACATGTTATATATACGTCTGCCTCTCGTCTATGTACATTCTACTAATATAATTGAACGCAAACCAAAGACAAAACAAAAAATCGACTAGTTGGCTAGTTGCCCATGCCACACTGCTCATACGTATTATACTGCAAGTTCCTCTCACTATGTTAAAATGAAGAAAAGGGGAATAGTGAGAGAAAGTACAACTGTCTTTTGTATTTCTCTCTCTCTCTCTCTCTCTTTTAACGCAGTGCGATAGTGCTAGGGGATTTGCGCATTATGCATCTTCACAGTTTTATGCATAACGAACACAGCAACAACGGCAGTGAGTGAGTGTGTATGTGTGGGGGGCTCTGTGTCATACATAGTTTCTTTCTACCGAGAGTATGTATCAGGGCGAGAGAGAGAGAGAGAGAGAAGCTAGCAGAACGATGAACGATATTCTACTTGCTTTGTGTAGTGCAATAATAAGTAGTAACGCAATAGTTGTTCTCTCTCTCTCCACTGGTAGTTGTAGTCGTTGTCGTCATTTTAGAGTACGCGCTTTTTCCAGTGAAAACTTCATTCTTTCACAATAATAGTTCGAACTGGCTCTTTCCCTATTTACCAGTGTTCTCTTCTCTCTCTCTCTCTCTCTCTTTGGGTGTCTCGTGTTTTTTGTATTTTTCCGCCTCTCCCTCCTCATCTCATCTTCTGTTGTTGACGCTCAGTTAACAATGTCGACAAAAATTGTTGTTGCATTACTATTTGTACTACGACGACGACAACGACTACACAACTACTTATAGTCAGAGTCAGACAGCAGACGGCAAGAAGCAGACATAATAGACTGCCGTAAAAGTAAACTTGTTTCTTCCTCTCTCTCCCTCCGCGCTCTCTCCCTCTCTCTCTCTCTCTCTGTCTCTCTCTCTCGCTTTAAATCAGCCGAGTGGGGAACACAGTAACAGCAGTTGATAGAAGAGCACGCAGCAAGTAATTCTAGACAATTTTTATGTGGGCCATGAGAAATAATCATGGGGTATTTTGTATATTCCTGAAAGTATTTTTTACTCAATCGTCTGCCATTATTCCCTCTCTTCTTTCACTGTACGGACAGAAACAAGCAAAATAAATAAATATACCATCTTTCTTCCTACCTTACTAAATGTAAAGCGACGACAGCAGCGTCATCGTCATCATTACCATACCTTCGTATATCTTTTTCCGCCTCACACTTTGTGAATATTTCAGTAATAATTTATTGAATCATGAGGTTTGTTGTGTCGTTGTTGTTACCGTTATTGTAGTTATTTTGTGTGTTCTCCCTTTAAAAGCACCCTGTGTGTTGTAGCGTATATCTACCACCTAAATCGTTTTCTTTGTTTGCTACTCCCGCTTTCAGTGTAATTTCATCTGTCGACAAGCTGAATCACATCAGTATCCGTCATTATTGTCACTTGCAAATAGTTATAGATAGTTCTTGTAAAAAACGAAGCTACCTGGGTATAAAATAGCCGTTTTAAAATGTAGTGTCATTTTTTAGCAAATTGGATTTTTAATCGTTCCCTCCATTTCTGTTTTCTCCTTTCCATATTTTCTCTCATCCTTCCCTTGTATATTTCACTTTCTCTCTGTATTGTGTCGCACTCTATTTGTTGTATGTTTGTGATTCTGTGTAAATTGTTCCGTCACTCGTATCGTATAATCGTAGCAGCAGCGTTAGTACACTATAGTCGTATATTTTCGTGTGTGCAATTATACTTCTAATTGTTATGCTGTAATCGTCATTTGTGTGTTGCTATTTCCTGGTATTTATGACATGCTCTACTATCTGTATTTTTTAAAAAACGAAGCAGCATCAGCAGAGCAGCAGTAATAATAAGTATATTGTTATTGTTATTATTGTTGTTGTTATCATTTCTAGTTGAGTTGTGTGTTAGTGCCGTTGGTATTTGCAATTCGCCAAATAATATAATACTATATACCAGTAGTTCTCTTTCATCTCATATACCATTATTCTCTCTGTGTGTGTCTGGTTTGTTGGTAGTTTTGTGCCACTTTCAGCTAAACAAAAAATCTGTCTCTGTCTCTGTCTCTCTCTCTCCCTATTTCTCCTGCTGCAGCAGCAAGCAACGAGCCTGCAAGAAAAGATACTTGTTCGTGAGTGAAAAAAGAAGTTACGATTACATAAAGAAGAATGATGTTGGTGAATGATGATGATGATGATGATATTGGAGAGAGATGTGATCGACTCCTCATAGACGAGACTCTTTGTGGTGTGGTCGTACACTATTACGCTCTTACTTACACGCGTCTACATTACTCGAGCAAAGATTAAAAAAGAAAATGAAATATAAGCTAACTTTCTCCGGACACAAAGTCAAACTTGCTAGAGCTATGTATATACCTACATATTTGTGTATAGTTTTATAGACCTTTTTTTGTTTCGTTTCGTATGTGTATGAGTGGAGCTTTTTGTGTGGACGTACTTTTGTACAAATCATATGAAACATTTTGTACAAATGTATGTATGTATATCATTTTGACTGTAAAAGAAAACTATGAAAAAAGTGAATTTCAGTATATTATGTATTTAATAGCACAGGCCTCTCTTCCTCTTTTTTCTTTCTCTCTCTCTCTCTCTCTCTCTGCTTTTCTTTCTCTTCCTCTTCATTTTCTTACCATGATCGTGATTGTGTAGGTGTACTATGAACGTAATGCATAACATACGTACGTTTGTTGGTACTGGCGTACCTAAACATACATATTATATTATTTTAGAATAACGTTACGTTCCAAGTCCGCCCTCGTAGCATTATTTTTTCTCTTTTTTATGTTTATATCAGCGGCAGCGGAAAAGCATGTGTTCTCGTTCATAGGAAAAGTTACGATACCTATGTGTGTTGTATCTAAAATATGTAGATAATATACTTAACCCTTTCTCTCCCTCTCTCTCTTTCACTACATTGTGTTTCTCCAAAACATTGTAAAGAGGCTATCTTATTACTTATGTATATGCCACTTACCGCCACCACCATCGCCGCAACTACTTTTCAAAACTGTTCCCTTCTTAAGTTTCACCAACAACAGCAGCATCGGCCAATAGAGAAAGCAGCAGCAGTAATAATAACGGTAGGAGCAGCAGTTGTAGCCCAGTATTAGCATTAGTTGTCGTTGTTATAGTAGCCGTTGTGATATTACCACTGCTGCTGATACTGTCTCCCTGCGTGCCTACTTGGCTCGTCGGACAGCTGCCGCATTTCCTTCACATAGAAACTAGCCTGGTCTCAACTCTCAACAACTCCCTTTTCATTCAGCAATCGGCACACAAACATTATATACACACCAGTGGAAATAGAGGCAAAAAATGGTACCTATTCACTATTGCTTGCAAGATGTATATCTACATTCACCTATCTATCCACTATTATGCTCATAGTTTCTATCCGCGTATATGTCTCTGTTCCTACGGATTTTTATCAAGTAATGTAGTGTGCATGTGATATTGTAGTGTGTAAACTATTTGTATAGTTTGTGCGCTGTGGTAGAAATTGAAGTAGTGGTCGTTTTCATATTATTGTTACCATGCACCCCTCGTATTATTATTACTATTATGTATATACACTTGGGCGCAGTTCCACTTTCACTACCACTTCTTTACTCCTATTCTCCATTTATATATTTCTTTCTCTCCCTTACTTCCCTATAACTTTTCTCCCTGTTTCACTGTGCGCAGTTTCATTTCATGTACCAGTATTCTCGTATAGTTATATATACAATTTATTATAGTCTTTGCACGATCACGGTACCAATATAAAGGTATGCACATATCACTGGGGATATGTTCTAGTTTGTTTCATAATACAAACACAATGCATACTGCACAAAGGCACAGTCTATGTTGTTGTACTTGCTCGAGCATCTCTATATTTTCGATTCGGCTCATTGCCTAAAACACATAATATTCAAAGTATTCATGTCATTTCGATTATTATTCCAAGTTATTTTTTCCCCTTTTCCTGGTATCCCTTTGTATTTATGTAAATGCTTTTTTCATACTAGGTACATATTCAAGGGACTTACTATTACTCTCACTACTGACACTACCACCCTACTACAATTATGTAAACGCAAAACGGCGTCGATGAAAATGGTATATAGACTAGCAGTATGAATGTAACCATAGGAATCTGTATGAAAGCAAGTCCTTCCAAGTGTATGGATGACCGTTTCATTGAAATGTGGATGGAAACATACATATTATATGCATGTGTGGGTATTTTTTTATTTGTATGCACGTTTGGGAACGATTTTCTTTGCAAAACCCTCTCTCTCTCTCTCTCTCTCTTTCTGTTTCTCTTCAGAACTGCTCCCGGTCTTGTTATTTTACTGCTGGTGCTACTGATACTACTACTTCCGATTGTGAATCTTTTGTGAGTGTATTATGTGCTTTGTTTTGTGCTCTGGTGATGAAAACGATGATGTACTGGTAGTCATTGATGTTTTTGTACAGCAGACTTAGTAATTGCTCTTTTAGTGCTTATGTATAATGTTACCCGATAAAAATGAGTCTACATAGATGAGTACTTGTTGTGTCTAGTGTGTATAGTGTCTAGTAGTTGTACTAGTAGCATGCTTTGTTTTGCTCTTTCTTTTCTCCTTCAATCATCATCATCGCCATCACCATTATCCTCTAAACCCTTTGTTTCTATTTTTTAGCTGTCTGTATCTTTCTCTCCAACTTTTCCTCTGTCCTGATTTGAAAATGCTTGATGTGGTTTTGGTATGTTTTAAGTGGAAATAGATGATCACCTACAGGATCATCGTCTTCGTGTAGAGTAAGATTACTTTAGTTGGAAACGCGTTATATCAAACACTCGGTGTCGTAGTTCTACAAAAATGAGCTCTTGCCTCAGCATCACTCCTATTATTACTGCACTGTTTCTGTCTCGAACGAAGTGAGGAAAATAATATTGGCATTTATTGTACACAATTGTCCGTCTGTGTAAAAGAATCTAATGAAACTGCTGCTGCTGCCCCTTCTACTACTACTGAAATACTGTAGTCTTGATGATAACATGCCATTATAGTAATATTAATAATAGTATTAATAATAATAATACGTAATAATACAACCGCATTGACAATAATATCCCATTTGTTTGTAACAAAAACGTCGTCATTTCTTTATTGTTGTGGGTGATAATAAAAACGTAGTAGCGATAATAAAAAATATTACTCCTTCCGACAAATAAACAACGTAAGCAATAAGCCACGCAGACAAAAAAAACCATACGGAAGAACAACGTGATTGATACAAAAAGTTAACGTGTACAAAATAAAATGTCTTTGAGGAACAAAAAATCTGTAATAATAATGATAGCATAAAAAAACTACGTTCAAAAGGCCATGAATAATTATTCTTACTAGTAGTGTTGCGGTATACATATTATGAAAATAAAGTCCTCAACTGAGAAAGCTTCTTGCGTAACCTCATCTTATCAGTGGCTTCAACTGGGCCTTCTTTTTACAAAATGTATGTAAATTTAACCAATTTTTCTCATTATATTGTCAATGTTATTATTATTATTAATGTTTTGTGTTGATGAGAAGGTTTCACGTTGATTTTAAAATATAACCAAAACTTTTGGGTCAAACTTGCTGACATTTTCCAACACAAAATTCAGCAAAGCCCGTCCCCATCATTCCGTTTTGTCCTTCGAAGGATCGTGCTAGTTGGGTACCGTAAAAATGTCAGCAGCCACTTTCCAGCAAAACGAATAAGAGTTTTAGTACACAATCCTTTTTATGTTTCTTTGTGTCTTCTTGCTCTTCTCTTCTGCAAGCACATGAGATAGTATGATGATGTTGGTTGTATGTGTGCGAGTGTGTGCATGTGAGCTGGAATGAGAACGAGGAGACCAATTATAATACCATGTAAATAAGCTCTTTTTTCTCGTCTCTTTTGACGAAACAACTTGTTGTTTGTTCAAAATCCGTTAAGTATCGTTTGTAGTGAATATTGTTAAAAGCTACAAAAGAATCTCTCTGTATTGTATAAGATGACACTGTAAAATGAGATATCATTCACTTTTATTTTCTAGGTACTCTTACGACCCCTTTCATCAGTCTCCCAATGAAAATCCAGAAGCTGAATTGTACCTCAACGCTGGTGACTACGTTCTAGTCTGGGGGAATATGGATGAGGTAAAGAATAGAAAAAAAAAGATTTCCTTTCTATTTTTTTATTTGTATATTAAAAACTATCCAATAATAACAATGTCGTGTAACCTGTACACACTCACAACTCTTTCATACAAATCTCTACAGGTAGGGAATTCATCGTCTTTATATGATGTGTTATATAACACTGCTCCCTTTTTTCATTGTCGTTATTATCGCACAATTTCAGATGATGCTTTCCCAGACTATAGTGGCAATTTGCCATCCTTCCATCGCATCCTTCACATAACCTTTCCACTTTTCAAAAAAAGCACTCTGGCAAACAATTGTGACACAAGTGACACTATTTTGGGTGGATAGATTGCCGACACGGCAGTCACATGCTTTCATTTGGCATGTTTTCATCAGTAAATTGTTGCCGCATAACCTACTAAATTAATGCAAAAAATATACTTTTTTGTGCACGAGCTAGCAAAGTTGCATAAATACTAAATGTTCCGTTAAAATTTACTTGATTGCATAAGTGCACACAAAAGTGGTTTAATTGCAATTGGGTTTTCTGACTTAGAGTTAGGATGTGCCTGCAAAAAATATACTGAATGGGAAACTTATGTCGAGTAAAAAAGCTGTTTGTGTGCTACTATGCTAACGCCTTTAACCTATTTTAAAAAGCCACAGTTATTACGACCATAAATCGAAACAAGTTGATTGCAATATTTAATTTGCCCTCGCTTCTCTTCTCTTTTATGTCACAATCCGGCGTTGAAGGACTTGGTAGGTTGATACATTCTCGAAATTTCTGTAGGGCACCACAAAGGCAAAAGCACAAAAGAGCCGTCAGTGCAAATACTTGAGAGAAGACGAAAAACAATGAGCAGCTTGTTACACACAAGTTGAACCAATTAGTGATCATGTTGTGTATTCAATCTAGCATTTTCTGAGAGTAGCCTCTTTTTTGTAATTTTCAACCATAGGCTAATAACTTTAATGAACGCTGGGATTCAGCTTTTGATGTAACTACGGTTCACGTTCATAATACATCATCACACGAATTTTTGGGCATGCTTCAACTTCAACACACACATAGTAGGCTTATATATAACAGGAAAAAGTAATTATATGAGAGGCATTTTCAGCTATTTGTTCTCTAGTGGCATGCTTACTAGAAGCAAACGGGGGATTTTGCAACACAATGTGTGCTGATAAATCTTGCCTACACGCTGAAGCACGTTGCCGAGAACTAGTTGGCTCCCGACATCTGTCATCTACACACCCTGCTTATATTATATTACAACAGGTATTGCAAAACCAAAAAAAAAATTCCACAGTAATGCAATGTCAATACATACATAATGATGATTAGTAAGTGCACTCGACTCCGTTACCGATACGTTTCAACGCAATAATGAGTCAAAGCATTTTGTTGTTATGTATCTGCAGATTGAATAATAGCGTTGTATACAGTAGGGCAGAAGGATAGCTCAAAGAGAAAGTAAGTTGTTCAAAGTTCTTTGATTAAAGCACAAAATTGTACTTGTTAAAGCGTATAAAGCATAACCATCATCAGTCTCAGTCAAGTTAGGGTTTAGTTTGACTACTTTGTATTTTGATGGCACTTGTTGGGTTTTGTCAAACTTTCATGTTTGAGTGTGGTTTCAAGAGCACTTTTCTGCAAATGCAAAAAAGTCAGGATAACTATTGACATTATTAAATTGTGAGTTTTCCCAGTTTCAGCAAATGAGACGGAGGAGTAGTCATATAATTGGTTTAGATTTTTGTTTCTAACGAGGCTTGTGTAGCGTTGTCTCTAGTCTCTATTCGTAATTTGTTCACTCTTGTGTGCACAAGTCCCCTTAGAAAAACGCCCCATATTTTCTATAGTTTCTATAGAAAAGTATAGCTGCTTCATTACTGTGGCGTTGTGATGCTGCAACAACAACAACCCATTCCTTTTGATGGCATTATGTTTCCGTACAACAGAGACTGTCTGTCACATCACAATGTAGAGAGATGGGTTGTCATGTTGAGAGTATTTCGCTCTCTCAACTTTTACTCTTATATTCTTTGTGCAAGGATGCCATGTAATAATTTGAATACAAATACGTCATGTTACAAGCTCTAGTTACGCAAGTACGTATTTCTCAGTTTATTAGTTGTTATTTTTGGAAAAAGCTACATCGAAATTGTTTTCTTCATTTCCTTCACATTCATTTCGATTTCACTTATGAAAGAGAATGAGAATCAAGAATGCGTTCAAGCTTGACTCTATTCCCAAGAAATTGTCTGCCTACATGAATTTTGTCCAGATGTTGTCGTTTTCGACAACTGTCTTTCTCAAACGAGTTTACTCGGTGTACCTACATTTGTACTGAATGAACTTCATGTATCCATTCTCGAAAATATGTACAATGATAACGTCTCCTGAATGCATCATGATGAACAAGTTGAATGATTGAAATCGACAACGAAAGTACGATTTTGACGACTACGATGATGTTATGATAATGATGATGATGATGATGATGATGTAGGATGATATGCTTGATATAAATGGAATTACCTGGAAAAAAAGACATGTGAGGGCTTTCCCATAAAGTAATTTTCCCTTTGTTGATTGCTTTTATCCTCATTCTTCCATCTCCCCCGCTTTTTTGTTGGAATGTAATCAACTGCTCAATAATAACAGCGCTGGCCCTTTTTTGTAACAGTATTTTTCGTGAGAGATGAAAAATAGAAACATTCTCTTTTTTAAGGGTTCTCTAAACATTGCTACGTGTATGAAATGTATGTATACCTACATAGGCACGTAACACTGATTACCTGTTGTTTTCTTCTTTTCTCGTTTGCGAAAAAAAAGGACGGATTCCTTGACGGTGAACTTTTGGATGGAAGACGAGGCCTTGTTCCATCCAATTATGTGGAAAGACTCGTGGGGGAGGATTTGCTCGAGTTTCATCAACAGGTAGTGCTAGGAATTAAAGACACGGAGGATTGCATTTCCACATCCCTGTTGGACTTCGACCATGCGCGTGATATTGGGGATGAATCTCAAAGGCTGATCATTGGTAAAGAAATACACAAGAGAGAAAAAAAACATGCCGTATGCCTACTTTCTTGTCAAAAGTTTATTTTTTTGAACGCAGTTCTACTTTTCAGTTTTTTCTATATAAAAAAAATAATGAGAATAATACACCGTATGTATAAAAATGTGCATCAAAAACTACGACTACTACTACTACTATACTGTTTGGCCGTCAACATGTTTGTTGCTTTACCTTTTTCTCTTATACTTCCGCTGCTGCTGCCGCCGTCACACTCATTTGTAACCTTATATACATACGTATACTAAAAAAACATAGGCTTAAAAGGCAGCAGCAATTCTTTACTTGTTAGCAAAAGACAATTTCATTGTGATATAAATTGGGGCATCTGCGAATTAAGTCATCTGGGAAAGCAGCAGATTTCTTACTCTTTTTAAACCCCAACCCAGGCTTTTTCTACCTGCTCAGATTTCGATCAACAAAGTTGAAGCGCCTGAAACTAGAGAAAAACGATTTCCATCGGGTTATTTCTTTCAATAATGTACCCTGTCTTACCGTAAAACCGTACCATGATGGATTTTTACCTGACATATACATCGATATACATATATACCTACATGCATACTGTATGTATTTTGTAGTTACGAATAAAAGGCAGCGTGTAAAGCGAACGTTACCTCCATTGAAGATTAGTCAAACGGATGCCTTCAGGATGCGAGGTTTGTTGCTATCAATGTGTTCACCTTGTACAAAGCTTTTCACAATAATAAAACCATGTTGTACATGTCTATATAATGATAATAATAGTACGTTAAATACACGATATAGAGAATGGATACTACTATTACTTGTTATATATTTTACCCCGTGTAAACGATCAATTTTTTTATTTTATTTTTCTTCTGTATATTTTTTTTGTATTTCCCACGTTTCCGTCCTTCAAAGTATTCAATATTGTCAGCAAACTGGGCATATAAATATTTTCCAAGTCTCGTTCGTTCGTCCGTACTTTTTTTTATATGTTGTTTGTTGTTTTAGCGTAGTCTTCTAGCATAAACAGTAAAAGTAATGATAAATAGCAAAATTATTTAAATGTGTACCATGCGACGCATTGATAAGCTACACTGCTGCTGCCGCCGCCGCCGCTAATCATCATTATTGCCAGCATGAAAAAAAAATATTGATCTGACGTACGTATACGTAGTCCCCCTGAATACATACATTAATGATAATATATTATAAAACGTAGGTATGTATATATGTATGTATAATCACACTATCTTGTAAATACATATCAACCAGCGAATTATCTTGAATTTCACCTTTCCCAAAGGATGAAACACACAGTACGAATCATTTGGGATGATAACGTATTTTTTAGTATCCCCTCTTTCCTTGCCCCATTTTGAACGAGTTGCTCCAAAGAAAAAAAAAACATTTTAAAATATTATAACGAGCGAGCAGTAAAAACTATATTTTTTCAAGAGATGCGACATACTGGAATCTTGTGAGATCTACATTTTCGATCTTCATTTTCGATCAAAATACTCTGCAATGAGAAAAAAAGGCAGAAAATTGACAGTTTATCGTGTATCGCTTCTGAAAAATAACGCCTTGGATTGAGTCTCGTTTTGATTGATATGTAGCATATCTTCCCAGTGACATTCAAAGTATTTGTCGGCATCACATTGCAGTACACAAGTTTTTTTTACAACTACTTCTGCGACTAGTATACAATGCAAATTATTAAATGTGTCGACCCATTATTATTACTATATTAAATAAAGTAGCTAGTATAGATGTATAGATGGCAGAAAAACACAACGATTGCGATCCGGCTGCTACGTAATAGTACATCTGAGCAGTTATGTTATAGAAACGTATTTCTTAAAGACCAACATTTTTTAGTAGATTTATCACGTTGATTACAATGAAATGGTCAAGATCGAACAATTTCGTTGTCGCTCTCTCCCCTCTCACACCCTTTCTCTCTCTCTCTCTCTTTCTCTCTCTCTAAAGAAAACTCACTATTTTAGTGTCGACCTTTTTTACTTATATTACAATCCCGTTGCTAGTGTGTATCGTTATTGTTACTCTATAGATCCAAAAGACCAAATCAGTTTATCACACACACTCTATATCTTACTGCATTGTTTATAATCTATTATTATTTTTTGGACATGAACAGAAAGTTTATATACCCAAAGAAATCTAGCTTAAACAGAGTAGTCGGCCAAGTAGTAATAAAAATGTAGAGGTTACTAATTCTCTCTTTCTCTCTCTCTCTTTCTCTCTTTGTTTTATTTTTTCTTATTTTAATAGTATCTTCATGTATTACATTATCTGATCAGTGACATTTTTTTATTATTATTTATTTAAAAAAACGTTTTGTTAGATGTCGATATTATTGAGATATTATGATGATGACTATATGATCATAATTTGCTTTTTTTAAAAATCAAAAACAAAATATTAATCGAAAATAAGCAAAATAACATTGTTTATGTGTGACGTTCTCATTTTTCTCCCTGCTCACCACCCTGTTCCCGCAAACACACACAAACATACATGCACACAAAATATACACCTGCAGAGGAGCTAATGCATCGGAGGCAAGAGGAGTACGGGTATTTGGATCTGGAAGATTTAATCGATGATGACGGCGATCCAGAAAAGCAAGGTGAGAGTACTCCAGTACAAAACATTATTATTGGCAGAATGCTCTGCTACTTACTAATAACGTTGGATTGTTTGCTGCGATTTGGCTGTAGTGCTAGATTAACACCAATCCAGTTTATTTACGTTTTTTTATACCGAGAATGCATAGATGATATAGAGATTTTTTATTGTTATTAATACTATATCAACTTTGTAAAAGTAGAGGAGTAAAAACTATTCAGTTTCTATACAGTTGAGTAAATTATTTCGTAGTAGAGACTTTCTATTAATACATGGAGAGTTGCAGTGATTTTTTTTTTGTTTTTTCCCTTCTGATCATTTTTGTTGTTTCTCTTTTCTCCATAGAAAGCTTGATAGATTCTAATATTAGTAGTGCATGTTTCTACTTCTACTACTCTTTCATTTTCATGATCAATGTTAGTGCAGTGACACAACAACTGCGTTAGTAGGGGGTAAGGTAGTAACGAAGACAACTTCCATGCTTGGCACTCATAGATTTATTCTTCTCGGTGCTAGTACCTCCACCTGTTCAACTTACACTAGAGCGACAACTTAACAAAAGCATTTTAATCGGATGGAACCCTCCAGACTGTGCTCCTGGTACTATTGATTCCTACCAAGTCTACGTTAATGGACTACTCAGGTGTACAGTTAAGTCAAACGAACGAACACGTGCTCTTGTAGAAGGTGTAGATTGTAATCGGGTAAGTGCTTTACGAGTAAGAACATGAGAGAAGGTTGTATTGTATATTTTATGTGAATGCATAATAGTGTTATATGATTACAACAAGAAAAAAATTCACTGTTTTTACCGAATTGGGAGACATTTTTTGTCTTACATGGCCAAGTTGTGTAATGCTCTTATATTTTTTCCTCTCTGCATTTTGTTTCTACGTTGTACAAGTTACTATTGATGTGTTGATTACCACTCGAGTGTTGGTTGGTGGTGCTGGCGTTGAGTGACTTTCATGAAAAAAAATACTCAGTCTTAGTACTCCCCCAGCATTTTTCGGTGTTGTTTGGTTGTCCCGGTGAAAGTTAAAAGAACGAGTTTGGAATAAGGGGAAACGTGAGATTTTTTGTGAGAAGTGGGAAAGAGCGATGAAATTGCAACTGTACTGGTTTCTGGTTTCGCAGGATTAACCCCAAACACAACGTATCGTGTTACAGTTAGATCTAAAAACATTAAGGCTCCACATTTTGATGAAAAAAGTAGTAAACAAATGGAGAAGCTATCGTCGCACACTGAATTCAAAACACTTCCGAAAGGTACCAGCTTTTCTGCTTCCACTTCCTTTCCCCCAATGTTTACTGATACGGGTAAAATAAGTTGTTCTCTCGGTTTGTCCCGAGGATGTTTAGGTCTACCTGACCCGCCTGTGGACGTCCAAGTTGAGCCTGGTCCGCAAAATAATACCATTTTGGTGACTTGGCATCCTGTCACTGCTGGAACCTCCAACGGGGCAGTAGTTACCGGTTATGCGGTTTTCGCAGACGGTCGAAAAATTCTTGAGATTGATAGCCCATCGGGTGAGTGAGTCTAGTGACGACAGGGGTGGTTTGTCTCACAAAGCCCCAGAAAAGCAAAATGCTCTCTGCTATCTCCTGAGTTCCAAAATTTCTGTTACATCGTATTAATTATCTGTTTTTCTAGGAGACCATGCGTTACTAGACCTAAATCGGTTCCAAGGGGTTATCCCGAAGCAGGTGACGGTGCGCACTAAATCTCGTGATAGCCTCTCCTCAGATAGTATACCCATCATTATTCCTGCTCAAGTGTTAAAAGGCAGACGGCACAAGGTAGAGGAACAAATAATTTTTTTACAAGTTGTTTCATTTTTAGCTTAATAGTTGATATCATATTTCGGGAGCTGGCGTTACCAAAGAATTATGTCTTTACGAAGTACATCTTTCACCGGTTTTTCCCATCGACATTTTTTTTTCCTGAAAGCGCAATAATCCGAAAGCATAACTTACCGAAGCAATTTTCTTCCGACAACGCTTTTATTAGAATTAGTCGAAATGTGGGATGTTGTAGGCAACCATACGCTCCCTAGCATGTGTCCACAAATTATTTCTAATTCTAATATTGCTTCGGTAAGTTATGCTTTCGGGGACAAAAGTCGCGGAAAAAACTGGTAAAAGATGTGCTTTGTAAAGAAATAATTCGTTGGAAATCTCTAAACCCCATATTCCATTATATATACTTCTACAGTGGAATTCAAAATTGAGAATGGTATTGTGTAACCCATGACGAACCTGTTTTAACGGTGAACCCTACCTATATACGTTGTTTTTGTATAATTGAATGAATTCAAGATGG
>JAHZNB010005982.1:0-10636 GCA_027744295.1 Callyntrura guangdongensis
TCTGTAAAACTGCACTTATGATGCATGAATGATAATTGTAAGAAGGGTAACAAAGCTCAGTTTTTAAATATTAGAGGGACAATGTACGTAAAACCGAAAAATAGAAGCCTCCGCTGTCCGAAAAAAACAGGTGAAAATTTCAAGATTTTGTTCAGTGGAAAATTGTGGATACTTCAGTGGATAGTATATATTTATAGAATAAGAACCACCACTGTGGACTTAAACTTTGCAGAGAATTTCCACTTTTGTCCAGTGGAAATAATCCAGTTTTCAGCAGAATTACCCTGTGTTAAACAGTGCATTAAATTACGTTTGTCTCTGTCACCCACGGAGTGCTTATAATTGGATTGATAATTCAAACCCAAACTTCAAAATGGTCGCGATTTTTGTTTTATCGTATTTTGCGCTTACTAATTTATCAAAAATATTTCAAACAATATTGGATTCTTGTGGTTCGATAGTATTTTTGTCAGTTAAATAGTGGTTTTTTATATATAACTTTACTAACTAAATGTCCTTTATTGCAATCTGTGTGCCACAGAAATCGATCGATAACAACCGACCTAATAGTTAATATTCTGACTTGCCATTTAACTTAATACTCTCTGGTACACCATTTGAACTTGTTTGAGTAAAGTAAAATTTTTGACCACCTGTATGATCCTCTGGGACTAGATTCAAACTTTTGGGGTAAGTTACCCCAAGCGTTACCCTAGTACTGGTACAAGGGTAAAATGAGACAAATGTTCGGTTCTATCCCATAACCCTGTAGTTTGAATCCGGGCTCTGGGTGTTAAACAAATTTGCTGAATTGAAGGGCAAGGAGATATGCAGACGGAGATACAGATATGAGAGATATGCAAACTAAATTGATTAATGGTTGAAAAAACTTTTCCACATAGTACTTTTATGGTGTTGTAGTCATACCATCAGGTCCTTTTGTATTTCAATTATGGTGCCAATGAAAGGCAGTAAATCACGCAATGACAAACCTGATTCAATATTTCATGATAATAAAATATATAAAGTATATACATTGTGCACGTTACGGTTACACAAGTTAACGTCTTATCAATTCAATGCTTTGAATCCAATAAACAAACATTCAACTTGTTTTACGTTATATCTCCTACTTTATGTAACCAGCCATACCACAGGCATTTTACGAAGAAGATATGAAAGAACGTAATAGCAATTGAATAATACGAAAGAGGGTTATGGTATACATATCTACGCTATCTAAAAATATATATTAGTTAAACACGGCATATGTACAAGTATAAAACGTTTTAATACAACGATTAAATGAATTTCAAAGCTTAAAGTTGCAAATAAATTATTACAGCACAAACATTACGAACAATCAACTTTTGCGGAGATGTGAGAATTTATACAAAGTTTTCGTTGATTATTATATACGCATTCATTGTCCCACATTACAATATTATGTGTGGTTGCACACAAAGATTCTATACTGAAGATTCCTTGTTCATAGGGCCTACATAAGGAACTCCGAATACCACAGTCTGTTGTTTACACGTGAGCACAAATAGTGAATATTAATGTTAACCGTGTACTTACCGTGTACCGGGAGTAACTTCCGGGTATACTTTGATAGTCACGTAACCGGCATAACCGCTTAAACTAAAATAAGTTAAAACTGTCAGCCGATAAAAGTGACAATTCCAAGGAAACATGTTTATCAATGAGTTTTTACATTTAAGGACATTTAAAAACACAATCATATGCCAAATTAGCAGTTTAATAACCCATTAAATTCATAATAGTATTTGCTTCAAATAAACGAGACGAGTGCAACTCAGATATTTAAGTCCCGTAGCGTCGTCGATACTGTACAAAAGAGCATGCAAGCGTAAATGCATGTGACCTGATAACCCCCTGATATCCGGTGAGAAGTGAAATCTGGGGTTGAAATTCAATACCAAGTGAGATGTTGACCTAAGGTACCCCTGTACCAAATTTAGTTCGATTATGTTAAGTAGAACAAAAGTTAGTGTTATCAGACCGACAGACAGACAGACATGATTTCAATCTTAAAAACTCCTTAAGCTTCGCTTTACGGGACTTAATAAACTTGTCCAACTTCTTCGCAGCCTTCGGTTATCATTCAAAATAACAATTTTTATCATCAACTTACATCATAAACAAAAATTTGTTCATACTAAAATGAGACCAAACTATTTAAGGTAATCGCTGTAAAAAACCAAAACTGATAATACATTATACACCGTTTGGTGAAATAATTAGAAAATTTGCTTAACCATAATACTAAATGATAAGAATTAAAATGACAAGATATTTATACTACCATAATATTAATTTTCTTAAAATAATACATACTATCCTTTCCACAATATCAAGCACCCAATCAGCCAAATCGTACCTCGTTATTGAAGGAGTATCTTTCCTACTATGTGGTGCCTCAAGTTTTGCATCATTTACTGGAACATACCTCGACTTAGCTTTGAATAATAGATTGGCAGCCTGCTCGATTTCGGCAGAATATTGTTCTCCCATTCTTCTGACTACCTGACTCAACGGAACCAGTTTCATTGTAGATGTTAAGAGTGTTGGATGAAATAGAAATAGAAGTGAGATTATTCACCAAAAAGTGGTAGTCACCACCGCGAAATGATCTTTATGGTGAGGTAAACAAAAACACAAGTCACTGGCTCCAAAAGAATTTGCTCCAATATAAAATTCTCCGGAAACGTTATAGAGAAAACTCTTTAATATCAAGCAAGAAAATAAGCTAAGTTGACATTTATGGCAGATTTGGATTTTAGTTCAAATAGAAACTACTAGTTCGTCCAGTCCAGAAATTCTGACATGTACATGTCGATGTCAGTTAAGGAGAAGAAACGGGAATACCAATAAAAACATCTAACAATTCATAAAAAAGTATGTAGTGTTGTACAAACCTTTTGGTGCTCATTCAAGTGCATGGATTTTCTACTTAGGTTACTTTTATGCTTGGGTAAAAAAGTTAGCTCTATTTCGTTTCTGGAGAATTTTTAAAGCTTTGTTTAGTTTCTGGATAAAAAATTGTTATCTCTGTTTTGTTTCTGGAGAAATTTATTTTAAAGTAAATCCTCGTGGAGCCAGCAAATTTAAATCCAAGTCTGGGCACCTATAAATATTTACATGGCGCCATTCTGACAAGTGATGTCAATTTAATTTACGTAATTTAAAATGAATGTTTGTGAAACGCAATTATGTAGCAATGTTGGCAAACATATAGTTTTTCTATTGAGTACAATAGGCCGTACTTTTAATTTTGTACCCAGGTCGTACAATTACTAGCTACGGTATTGTATTTAGCATTATTAAAAGTTCGAAACGTTGAGTAGCAAATGCATTAATTTTAATGTTTTTGTTACCCAGTGTTACTATATGTGTTAATATATTTGTGGATGCAAAACACTAAACATACAATATATCTATACAAAAACTGAACTTGATTAGGTTGTAATCAATCAATTTTATTCTTTTCATTGTACAAATAGTTTGAATTAACAGAACCAAAGAAAACATACTAATTGATGCACTACTAATGAAATTTAACTGATTTTCCACTTAACAATTTTTGTAGTTACACTGAAACATAATTTTACACAATGATTTCAAATTTCAAAATTATTTAAGTGGGGGATTTTGATACGATATCCCCCCATGTCGAGCTCACAGGGGGGATTTGACCCCCTCATCCCCCCTGTTCCGCAACCTATGGTCCCGTACAATGCTGAGTGAGAAAAGCTGAACGGCAAAGTGGGTATCACTAAGAAGTTGGAGAGAGACAGTGTCACATCATATCTCATTAAGTATGGATTCCGTCACATGTGGAGTTACTCAAAAAAGCAAAAGAAAACTTATGGATAAATTAAAAAACTGATACTATTGAGCAATACTTTGTTACAATGACTTTTCTAGTTATAATCAAACATTTCAAATGTAATGTTGTATGTATATGTTACAAATAATTTTTGTATACGTTAACTAACCTGTCTTATGTGTTATGGAGGAGTATACGTTCTGCGAGATAGGTGTTATTGGGGAATATGCGTTCTGGTAATTATATGTTATTGGTAATTATACGTTTTGGATTAGGTGTTTTGTACCTTTAAGCGTTTTTTCTTATGTGTTCTGTAATTAAACGTCTCTTTTGAACTCAGAGAGGCGAAACGTCATGTTACATCATGCGAGCTGGAATAAATGCAAGTCAACCTCTTAAAATTGTTGCCTTTGGCCTGTCCGCCGGTAGATCAATCAAATGAGAGAATATACTTTTCAGTACAAACCCGTGATGCAATTCAGTCGTCCAGATTCGACGGAAGCGACCTAAAAATTGCAATCCCTAAAAAATCGCAGGGTCGCCCTCTGGACTAAACGTGTTTGGAGATGGAATCATTTGCTATGATCATAAATCGAAACAAATACAGGTACAGAATCTAGTTTTAATTTGTTAATAAAGATGTTTGTACGGTGTTCACTAAAATGGTAGTTGATAACCGTAGTTTATGTCCAAACTTACAGAGCGCCGACAAATTTAAGGGTTCAAACATGGTAGTACGCATGAGTAACGTTTAGTTTATTAATAGTTTATTAACGTGTTTCATGTTGTAAACCAACCTGTTACGGGAACAAGACCTAACGTGGGAGCTAAATGCTCTCACATTTGCATCGTTGGTCCGTCAGAAAACTTTAAATGCTTTTGTTCAACAGGAATGCAGTTAGCTGCAGACAGAAAAACATGCGTTGTCAAGTGATCACATTCGAAGTAAAACTGTAGTGCAAATTAGAAAGTTTTATCATGTGTACTATTTTGTAGAGACAGGACACGCCAAAATTGGTCGTGGTTTCAGGAGGGCCATGAAAACCACAAAGTTTGGAAGCACTGAGAAGGAGGTGTGGGAGGTCACTCATTTGCATCCCAAACTTAAGTCCATTACTGACATCGTCTACAATCCAGTAAGTTATTGTCTCATTCTGAGCAATGCAATGTCAAAGAGAATTTACGAGTACAGTTCAAGCGGTAAAAAACTGAGAGTTCTTGTAGACGGACGGAAAGGGTGCAAGGTTTAGACAAGATTTGGGATGTCACGTGTCAGTATTCAATTTTATTTAATGTGTTAATAAAATATCAGTACATAATAACTGCTTGCCATAATATAAAACAAGGGAGTAAGAATTCCAATGATTAAACTATTTCAGATACAATTTCCATTAAAACAATCCTAGTCAATTACCGTTAATAAAATTAATTTATTAATCTTAACTATTTAACATTTTTGATAAGTGCTACCTAGAGCCCACAAGGTGCTTTCTTACTGTTGAAGCAAATTGATCCAAACTGTTTGTAATATCTAATTTTATTACGTGTTTGCTCATTAAGTAATTCCACATTTCAATTGATCGCATCTTCATGCAACCCTTGAACTTTTCCGATTCGAATTTAGGAGTTTTCATCCGCGGAAAGTTAACATATGCCACTTCTGTTACCTCAAACCAGTTTTCGAACATGTTATTATTTCTAAATTTAAAAATGAACTTTGCCAGTGCTACTTTTTTCTTTTCTGAAATGGTGAGCAAATTTATTCCATTGAGTAGTTCGTTTACTGTGCTTGTACCAAAATTGCGTGTACTATATTGCCTGAAACTTATCTTAATCATATTTGGATATTCGAGTTCACATAAAAAATTTGTTTATCTATCTTCGAGTTTTACCTAACTCTAATTCAGATTGGACTGCCCAAACAGTAAGCTCATAGTCTGTAATGCTCGTAACAAAAGCAGATACAAAAACTTTAACTTTGTCTGCCTTACGGCAGGCGACAGGTGTTAGCAACTAGGTAGCCTGATATCATATATATCCAATTACCACTACAAATACCCGCACAACTTTAACGGACTTGGAAAAAAATATAAGGTAAAATGCAGCATCATCGTGCGGAAACATCCAGCAGCCGAATTTTGGTACCGGTACATGTTACATCATTAAGTAGTCGAATGAATCAAAAATTTGATTTCGTGGTAAAACTCTTGTATGTATCAAACACACTCCTTTTAATTTCATGTAAAAACTATCTGTTTTACATGTACAGATAGCTAATTTGGTATTTTGGTTGTATCTTTCTCGGCTTTTTCGCGAATATGTCATGAGTCATGACTCTGTTTCTGCTTTAAATAATTTGCAAAGTACAGATTGTTCCTAAATTATTCACTCCACAAAAACGGGCTTTGTAATGTACGCATGTGTAAAACTGCGTTAACCTTGCACTCGAGTTGAGACTTAACATTTGCTATTATTGAGTTAATTATTACATAACTTATCGCTCTCTTTGGGTGAAATGTCGTACCTACAAGCTACTCATTGTTGTCGTTGGAAAACACGTATGTGGGTTCCCATATCAATTGTACTACTGGTTGAAACATTTCTTTGAGATTTTAACGCAGAAGGGGAACAAAAAATTGGGTCCGTTTACATGCTCACTGTTGCTGTTTGCTCATGTGTCGTGCAGTACATATAGCATGCATGTACACATCAGTAGCTACTTGAACGGCACCAGACAGCTGTATGTTGGAGTCTGGTGCCGTTCAAGTAGCTACTGATGTGTACATGCATGACACATGAGCAAACAGCAAACAGTGAGCATGTAAACGGACCCAATTTTCTGTTCCCCTTCTGCGTTAAAATCTCAAAGAAGTCTTTCGACCGGTAGTAATGACGTCAACCAATCGAAGCTCGCTCAAACATGACCTGCCTGCTTTCACATTTAGGAGAAGCTAAGTATGCTTTTATACTGTGTTTGAAC
Source organism: Callyntrura guangdongensis (assembly GCA_027744295.1). Lineage (NCBI taxonomy): Eukaryota > Metazoa > Arthropoda > Collembola > Entomobryomorpha > Paronellidae > Callyntrura > Callyntrura guangdongensis. The sequence continues at coordinate 6,834 of JAHZNB010005982.1, forward strand.
GAACTGTCATTTCTAGTAATAATTTTTACTTAATCTTCTTTCACTCGAAAACCAATTGTGGAAAAATGGCAGTTCGATTTAAAATGCAGTGTTCTCATGAATAGCGTCATGTGAAAATTTAAATTGTTGAATAAGTTGTATCAGAAATGCATTTTTCCGGACCGTAACTCACAAACAATTACGCTATACAGGTGTTTTCGTTCGTACTCCTTTTCTGTGTAAATTGCAAAAGTTCATTGTTGACGGCCAGTTGTTAGTTTCGCACCGAAATTCGCATGACACATCTCTTTTCCAATATTTTTTTAAACAGTTGGCAAATAAAAGCGGGGTTAAAAACAGACGTGCTAGAACCGTCCTTCTGGGGTCCGTTTAAAAGTAAAAAATAAAAATTTAACGGATGTCATTCAATCTATGTGATCGGCGGCTGGAGAGCGAAGTTAAAAAATAGTGCGAAAGAATCTATAATGTAATTAGTGTATGCATACATTTTTCAATTATCTTGAATGTATAGAATATATATAGAATATAGAATAGAGTATAGTGTAGAGATGACTTAGAGTTAGCCAATATTCCGCGGCTATCGATTATTGTAGACTTAGATTTAAGTTGTTTTTTAATTCAAAGTGAACTCGTAACGTTGTTCTTCGTCTAAAGGATCAATCTTAATCAAATCAATGGTGTTGTATTGATTTAGGCCCTACGCCCTACCCTTCCAGTCAATAACGAATTAATATTAACGTTGAAAGTAGGACATCATTTACAATTAAATCTCGCTAATTGTACTACTTTATATTTGAACCCCTCTCCAGCCGACACCTAGAATAAATGACATCCGTTAAATTTTTATTTTTTACTTTTAAACGGACCCCAGAAGGACGGTTCTAAAACGTCTGTTTTTAACCCCGCTTTTATTTTTAAGTTTTTGTCTTTTACATAGTACAAGTACATTTTTACATTTTAGAAGTGCAATTTTACTCTATACGATTACTGCCCATAACATTCAATGCACCATGAAACGACAAACGAAATCGTTTACAAATTGGTCGTCTGGATGGGCGGACATACAGACAGACGACCAATACCTAGAGTATACCAAGTCCGGTATACTCTAGGGTTAGGGTATGGTCAGATTACATCACGTATGACTTCTAAATTCCAATTGACTCCCCCATTCCGTTTTTTCAGCAACACTCCCTAAATCATCGAACATCCCTCATTAATTTTCCAATTCCTCCTCATGCTCGAGTTACCATTAAGTGACCTTTTATAATCTGCGGGCGCCGCATGGCTTCACCTGGAAACTCCAAAATCAGTACCAAAAAAGCTTAAGGGGTGAGGAATAAATTGGTGAAGAAAGAATGTCAAAACAGACAGGCAAACGGACGGACGGATATACTACGTAGAGCTATAGAGACGCAGATGAAAATGGTTATATCGATAAACGCTGATTGAATTGATAAAGATTTGATATTTTAGCTTGTCAGTTGATCTGGCATTGCTATATAAAATTTGAGCAAATTTAGATAAAGTTTAATTTATGACCCTTTGGAGATATACCAAATTTGCTCAAAGTAAATCCCAAAGTTGCCATTACCCTAAGATATGCCTGTGTGAGAAATTTGAACCAAATCGGCGGAAGCGTATAGTGATGACAGACGGAGAGACAGAAAAATACGCTAAAATCATACTAGATGAAGAGCTTTTCACGTAACAAACCTGCTATAATTCCAGCAATAGAGACGCCGATGAAAGCTTTGTATTCATGCAAGCTGATTGAATTGATTAAGACTTAGTATTTTGGCTAGTCAGTTGACCTAGTATCAATATACAAAATCCAAAGTTGCACAAATTGCACCCCCAATTGCCACTAACATATAACACCTGTGTGCCAAATTTGAGCCAAATCTGCATGGTCTGTAGAGTGATGATGGATGGACGGACGGACGGACAGACAAACGCGCTAATCTCAATGCTTCGATGAAAGATATTTCATCGGAGTTAAATGGTAAGTGGTTTCTACATAAATGACAACATGATAATGACCGCAATAAGTGGTAAATGAAATCAAGTTTTTTGGGCTTATATAGTGCCATATATGTAATTGTTAATTGAGAAATAGGGTATTCAGACATGGCAAATTCATTGGTGATGTCAGTATTTTAATATCAGCTAATTTTAGCAATGCTAGTGTCGGAATTTTCAGGAACAAAACTGTTTTTTGCTTAATCCGATACAATCGCATAATATACGTCATTAACATCGCAGATTTGTCTTTGGACGTTTTTTAAAATAATGTAAAACACCCGAGATAATTGGGGGAGAAAGTTTGCTCAATGCACCTGTTTGCATAACGTGCTTCTTTTTTCCGTTACCATTCGTTGTCAATGTACATGTAACTGTTGTTACCGTTGTTATAACCTTGTTAAAAAGATTTTACGCTGTTTAAAATTCTTCTGCTTCGCTTCGCTCAGCAGAAGACCTTCTCTTTCTATAAAAGGTGTCTAGCAAGCAAAAATGCATTGCATAAAGCAATTTATTCCTGGTATAAGTTCCCATGTTCCCAGGTAGTGGAGGATATTTCAACTACCCCTACCGCAGAGCAATATCAGACCAGACAAATTGATAAAAAATTTGTACGTCTAAATGAGTATACAATGAAAATTGTAAACCAACATGCTCCGGAACGAAAAATGATAGTTAGGGGTAAACTTGCGCCTTGGTTTAATACAAATGTAAAGGCGCAAATAAAAATTCGAAATCAGGCACAAAAGTTAGCTTTACAGACAAACACTGTTGAGAATTGGAAACAGTATAGAGTAGAAAGAAATCAATCAGTTAAATTAGTTACCGAGGCAAAAAAGAGATTTTTTAATGAAAAATTTAAAGAGAAGTGTGACACTACAAATATTTGGGACACGATTGATTTGCTGACCAAATTTAGAAGTAAAAATGAGCAGTCAATTAAATACCTAGATACGAAGAAGGGAAATGAGAAAGTATATGGAAAAGATGAAATTTGCGATATTTTAGCTGATGCTTTCGTAGTAAAAAGAGAAACAGATGAGATTATTGCCTCGGAAGTTTATGAGTATAAAAATAACTTTGATTATAGTAATAGCAGAGCATGCGATATTGAACCAATTGTCATAAGTTCTACTGAGGTAGAAAGAGCAATAAATGATATGAAAACGAAGAAATCCCATAATCCCATAGATGTTGTCACGTTGAAAATTATGAAAAACTGTGACAAGGTATTTCTTACGATGCTGGTATGGTTATTTACGGAAATTATAACTTGTAAATCGGTACCATCAGTTTTTAAGAAAGCTAATATTAAACCTTTGTTTAAGGGTAAGGGTTCTAAGAGTATGGCCAAACAAGAATAGAAGATCAGCTTTGTGATAATCAACATGCGTACAGAAAAGATAGATCTTGCCATAGTGCACTTAAGAACTTAACCAATGATATTTTTAATTATATAGACAAACCGAAAACTAAAGTGGGTACAGTTTTTATAGATTTTTCTAAAGCGTTTGACTCTGTTGATCACAATTTGTTAGTTAGGAAACTGATGAAAGAGTACAAACTAGAACCGTGGTACGTGGAAACAATGTTCGCGAACTTACAAGGGAGAGTATTTTGTATAGACGGTTCAGATAAATGCTACAGGTTAGAAAGAGGTATATGTCAAGGATCTGCAAATGGACCGTTATCCTTCAGCATGTACATAAATAGTATTTCGGATGTTATTACTTGTAAGTATCAAATTTATGCAGATGACATTGCTATTTACACATCAGGTA
>JAHZNB010005983.1:0-17883 GCA_027744295.1 Callyntrura guangdongensis
TTAGAAGTAAATTAAAATTATTTTCCCACTTACACTCCTTAACTGAAGATCCACAAGCTGATTACACACGTACATAAAATATAATATGTAATGTACAATATCTATTTAAAACAAATCTGTTGTACAATAAGTGTGTATTCTTATGATAAAAATAATAAACAACATAAAATATTATGGAAATACTGCATTATTGACGGCTTCTCTGTGTCACTGCGCTGCAAGGAGTTTGGAAGAAAAAAATATTAACGAACTTGTACACAGGAAAGGCAGAACCTGGGACGGGGAAAATAACTTCACTGTTTCCACTCATTTTTTGAATGAGTTTGTAATGAAAGAAAATGATCATGAAGGTTTGTGTATTATTCATATGTTTTCTTTCATCTAGGCACGACGAAGGGAATACTGCGGTACGTTGCCGCTGAAGTGTTGTTACAGCTTCCGACAGAGACATATGGCTGCAGACAAGGACGCAATTTGCAATAAAAGCAGAGTGAGTCCCATTCCAACAAACGTCAATGTTTGGGTTCTAAACCACTCTTCAATTGGCTTCAAACAACCCTGGAATTCATTGTATACAGTGTTTAGTGTACAGTTTTGGTTTAATATCAGGTGTTATGATAGCGTTTGAAGTTTTTGCTGTGTTGCTAGTAAGTAATTCCATTATCTGACTTTGGAAAGGGAAACAATGGGAAGACCTGTTTTTCTTTTTATGTTTTAGTTCTAAAAACTAATGTTTATGGTAAAGTTTTTACCTCACGGTAACGATGAGATTTGGTGTTTGGTGTCGCTGGCATTTGGCATTCTGAGGCATTTTCGGGTATAGGGTTCATATACATGGGCGGATCACTGAGTGTTCCATTGAGTGGACAGCAAGTCCACGGGTAGAGTAAGTCAATCCCGCCTAAATTCTGTTTCCTCCATTCAGAACGATCATAGTCTGCATCTAGTTGAACGCCACAGCAGTTGAACTGTATGAATAAAAAATAAGCCCACAATCATCATCAAAGAAATCCCCGGTGTTGGTGCTTGCCTGCCGCACCGAGATTTTTTTGTCAAAAGAATTTCAAATTACCCTGTGCTGTGCAAAATCCACGGACTGAGTAAACGCTGGATCGAGGCCGTACTGCGAGGTGAGAGTGGTAATCAACTTAGTATTTTCCAAGTCTTTTCCCATAGAGTCGTAAAAGTAGAGAAAGTGCACTCCCAGTGCTAGCTCCGCCATTAGGATCAAAATAACGCAAAATATGTACTATAAACACACAACAGAATTCATTTCTCAGCAGTGACATTTTTGTTTTGGGCTTCATTTTAGTCATTTACCATTTCATTTCACATTCAACTTTTGCATAAATAATGATAAATGCCCATAAATAAAACATGTTGGAAGTGTACCCAGCCTATGGAGCATTTTCTTCCTGCCGCAGAACATCCCAAAATAGCTGTGAGAAATGTGAAACCTCCAATACCAAGCATGCTACATCCAATCTGTGTAATAATTCCCGAACCGGGAGACACGAGCGTGAAAAGATGGTCCCTGGTGGCATCACGTAATATTATTGCTCCCAACGTAAGGACAGCGGCTCCACAAAGCTGTGTTTAAGAAGAAAAAAAACAACATTATTATTATTATCATCATCACTGGTCCCCCAACACCATCACACCGTCAACATCATCTCATGAAAATATCGCCCTCCATCTTTTTTAGAAACAGGAGGGGGGCTTTTCTTTTGGCCATGATTTATTACGTATAACACCTTCACCATTTATCATCAATTGAATAACAGTGGTGGTCTGGTGGTGCAGGGAGGAAGAAGAGAGTTGAGGATTAACTGGAAGATAGCTTACCGCGAAAACTAGATTAAAGCAAATAATAATCGCCGAGGATGTGCGGCTTCCACCGCTTGATTTATTTTCCACCATCATTTACCGTGTCACTGCTCAAGTGTGTCACAAATTTTCGTTTAATCCAATTCTTTTCCAGGGATGTTATTAATGCAGACAGGAAATTGAGTTCCATGATTTGCGTCGCCAAACATTTTTATAAATGGCTGCAAGTCAGCTCATATCATCCAATCACTCACTTTATACTTCATACCAATACCACCAAAACAACCACAATCATAAGACAAATTAGTTTACATTCGGGATCCTTTATTCCTTCCCTTTAACATATTAGAGTCGTTTATTATGAAAATCCATTTACGTTATTAACTGCAACGACAGTGTCACCATTAAACAAATTAAATCGGTTTTTTGAAAACGGCGATAAATTCATCCCGAGGTCGAATGCTAACCATAACACATTATTACCCTTTTTCAGCTTACGAATATTTTTTTTAAAATGTCACTTGCAATGAAAACGTAATTGTTGCACTGTTTTCATGAAAAAATAAAAAGATTTCTCACTTGAAAACTTCAAAACATAAACGTATTTTTTCAAATATTAGTGGCCGCATTATCATTTTCTGTTTTTAGTACATTTCGTTTTAGCCGGATTACACATACGTAGCACGGTAATTCAACACTGGAAAATAAAAAAATATTTTAGTTATTTTTTATTATAGTGCCTGTAACCGTCACCAGCACATTCGACATTCTTGACATCCTCCAATATATAAGTGACTGTTGATAGTATTTAGGTCAACTTTTTGTTGAATGATGACTATATCGCTCGTCTCTTTTGTATTAAAATCACATTGATCCCATTTGAAAACAATACTTCACACATTGAAATACACTACAACCGACAACCACTATAGTTTTATTGTTGTATAACATTTGTAGTTGCACTTGAACTACTAGCCTTACACAAAAACAGCTAAGGTTAAAGTTAAAACAGGAGGAAACTTGGTAAGGTTTCAAACTACCTTCTATAAAAATTACTCATTGTTTTAATAAAATCGGTCTCTTAGAAATGCTTCTACTGCGCAGGTTGAAGGTAACTAGTAAATGTGTGTAAACTACATAAAACATTCTATACACCTGTGTATCGTTACAGTTTGCCGTTAGTATTTTTAATGTCCTTTCAATCTCATCATCGTCCTTTTCCCCTATAAATTAGAGACTGTTAAAGGTTCTGTTCTCTACAACAATTGCAAGGAATATTATGTTGGGATCTGCACAACGGTAAGACACTACCATTTATTATTATGAGCTATTTTAGGTTATAATTTTAAGCATTACAACTAGTAGTGAGTTGTTTGCAGACAATTATTATTATAGGTTTTTTAAAATATGCGAGTGGATTGTGGTAAGTAGCTTAATAAGCCGCACATTATATGAAATGCAGCTTGGTAGTATAAACCAGTCAACAAAGTAAACCTGGTAATTTGCGATCCTTTCAAAAGGGGTCCGTGAGAACTCGTGTCAGGATTGTCAAGCTTGTGTGGGAAAATGGTACTTGGGCTTGAGTATACGGTAGCGTGAGTGTTGCTTATACTGTGCCGTCCTACCTTCGTTACCGTGTACATCAAACGTTGATGATCACATTGATCACTGTATCCCTACGATTCTACGCAATTGTTCATGTATCACTGTGTAGAATATTAGTAATCTTTCTCGTAAATCAGTTGTTCACTTCACTTTTTAAACAAAAAATTACTTTAATTATTTTTATGTAGGTGAATGTATTAAAGGAATGGCCAAGTGGAACTTGAACGTTTCATTGCAGATATAATGACAGTTAACCAGTATACTTGTTTAATATGAACGTGTACTCATCAAGAGAGAGAGAGATAGGGAGAATTTTTTTGCTATTTTTTCTGTCACCTGTGTTATAAAAAACCATAACTTGGTGGCAAATGACGCGGTGGTGACATTTCATTAGGACGTGATTTCCTCCTTTGGTTAAGTGATAGAATAAAGTTTAAATGCGAGGATTAAGAATGTTACGTGAAAAGATTTCAGAAGTAATTAGTAATTATGATATCTGTGTTAGTGGTCGTTTTATTGCATTGCCATTCACCGTTCACCCTTTAAACAATTTAACAATCACTGCAACATCATTGCGCAAATAGATGAAAAGTAAAAAAAAAAACATAATCACTTTGACACTATCCGTTATTACGTTAAAAACTTTAATGTTTAAGGTAAATTGGCAGTGACAATTTACTCTCTAATTTTCTACGTTCTCGCACGGAAGTTAGACCCAAATCATGAAAACATTGTTGTGACACAAGATTTCATGGAATATTCTCTACAATTATATTAATGTCGAAATTTGCGTTTTACGAACAAGATGCTATTACTTCACTTTTCTCACCGCATTGCACGCACATGCCAATGGGTAGACATTGGTCACCACTCACCACGAGTCAAATCAGAAACGTTTATTATATTGGAGGAATGACTCAACTTTATGTACGGCTCTCATTGTTGTTTTACTATTGACAATCAGAAAAACACTGCGACGTATATTATTGCGACACAATAAAACTTCAACGTGTAACAGTTGCCGTTTAATTATTGGCTTAATTCAAAAATTATAGTATTAAATTATTTTTACGTTAATTTATTATTTAAGATTTGTTAAATAAAGTAAGCTGAACCGTCCTATTCATGACAAAGTAAAATAAAAGACTCGATCCAAACGTTAAGTATAAAGTAAAAAGTAACAGTGAAGAATCAAGAGAACTTTTATGGCTACACAGCCAACCAAGCCAGAAGAAGAGGAAACGAGCACAAAAAGAGGATGTGATATAGTTTCCCCGTCCGTCACCCGTGTGCACTCAAAACAGCAACCATGGATGAAAAAAACTCTCGCTAAATAAACGAGTCACTAGTAATGCTCCCCAACAATTGTACAACCTGAAATTCAAATACTTTGTAGCAATCCTTCATTCCATCACAACATTTATCCATTTATCAGAAAAAGTGGCAGCCATCCATGCCATGATACAATACAGCATGATACTCATTTTGGCGTACTTGCTACAACAACAAGCGTATTATCGTAATAGTAAATGGGAAATTAAATCATTTTTTTGGTTCAACCCTTCACTCTCTTCACTCGAATGTGAAAAAAACAAGGGTTGATCATGTTGATAAACGTACACATGTATTAAATGATGAGCTTTTGTATATGTCGGTTTTAGTGGTTCATCGTGACCATGTTCAAATACAGTACCTACAACTCTTTATATNCACATGTATTAAATGATGAGCTTTTGTATATGTCGGTTTTAGTGGTTCATCGTGACCATGTTCAAATACAGTACCTACAACTCTTTATATACTCGTCATATAGTCATAATAACATAACATATAACCTTTCTTTTTTTACTAGTTGTTTATATACAGGTGGAATTTTTCAGTGAACAGTGTAGGCCAATCAGTGATACCAAAAGATACACAAACATACCGTCATTGTACAACAGAGCTTAATTCCAAAACGTTGCATGTTGCATGTAACAAACGGGGTTCATATAATCTTCCTTCAACTCTCTGTTCAATTCTACGCTTTGATTACCCTAAATTCCTGTTCAATGTTAAATATAGCACATCATCACCATCAAAAACTGAATTTGTTGAAGAGGGTAAATTGTAAAGAGGGCTTGCCACCTGTAATGGTATTGCGGTAGATGAGCACAAATTACTCACAGAAATTTTCCCTTTAGGTATTTATTTGTGTACTAACTAAAGCCTGGTGGTGGTCTATAAAAATGTGCTAAAACACAATGCATAATAATAACTAGAACTAACACAACACAAGCCTCCATCCTTTATTCAGTCATTTCAAAAGTAAATAATAAATAAAAATATGCTTCATTCATACTAATTTTGGCGTGTCTCATGTATGTTCATCATTTATATTTTTTCGAAATTATCACTATTATTATTATGACATGACTTTGTAAAAAACAGAATCTGTCTGACAATAAGCATCTTCCTTTAGGTGTAATAATGTGTTCCATCATTATGCTATTTATGTACCGTTAAAAAATAAATAGGCAATTATCCATCTCTAGAAATATTCTACAACAAAACACGTTACTAGTTGACAAACTGCAAGAACGTTTAAATATTCCATCTCAACCCAACGGATTGGAAATGAGATGGAGAGAACATTGAACGTATCACATATGCCACATAGGTACGCATGCAAAAACACTCCGTAAAAGGTGCAGAGAGGGGGGAACTAATGCAAATGCCAAGTAGAACAGAAAAGTCCATCATTTGATGTTTGCTGTATTGATGTCTACATTGTCCGTGTGGTGTGATGAGTTTTTGAGTGGAAATGAAATGAGTACGATGGAGGATGATGACTTGAGGAATGGCCGACTTTACTTCCGGCCAGGATGTGAGCTTGGGTGAACAGACTCACGTTACCCTTGTTGTTCACGTATTTTACGATGATAGTAAAAAAAAGCTTAATGGCTTACGGTAGGCTGCTGATGCAGATGCAGTATGCGTAATAGCGAAACTTATTTGGGAATTGCTGCATGTAGGCATATTCATTCCATGTGAAGCTGTCAGATATCGCTTATCATTAGGGTAGACAATTCGCATCAGGAGGCAAAAGGTGTACATAATATATGTAGCTGATTCATACATTTATGAGTCCGTGGTGAACTTTTTTTTAGATTCGCTTGCGGCGTGCATAATCTGTCAAAAGAAAAACGAAAATGCTGTCATCTTTTATTGCAAAGGCTGTGGTAGTGTGGTGAGATGGTGATATAATATTTGAGTAATTCTATTAACGATTCAATTATTGAAATGAAAAATTTTCCAACTGATTTTTATACTTTTGAAGCCCATATATTTTCAGTTTTCTTTGTTTCCAATCGAAATGGCCAACGGTTGCGGTGAGGCATATCGAATTTAATGCCAGAGAAATCGAAAATACACTCTATACTGGTGTTAGGGTATTTTATTACTATATTCTCCGATTTAATGCATGTGCATTAAAAATGACATGTGCGCAGCCAAAACAAATTGCAGAGCACAATGCCCCGAACACCAATAACACTAAAAAATTGTATATTGTATCTTCTAGCAAGAAGAGTCTTCTTGGCTGTTAAGTTAGAGTAATGCCTTTTTTATTCTACACATCTCGTGTATTAATTAGTAAGTAGTATAATAATGTTCAAATATTTTAACTTTGTTGGGGTCTACTATTCTATAAAAATAGATAATGCATTCACAGTTTAATTTTTTCACCCCATTCAGTCGTTATGAACTTAAATTTGTCACACTCTCTGGGTTATTTGATGAGGTAACTGGCATTCAATACAGCACGTTTATCATGACGAGAAAAAAGGCATTTTTGGTAAAACTGGTAAACATTGTTAATTTAATGAGTCAAGAGGAAGAGAGCCCCATTATTACCAATTCTTTATGCTAAGGGTACTTCAGCCGCAAACTTTTGTAATGTAATGACAAAATTCATTTTGAAAAAGTGTTTGAATGTTTAAAGTTCAATTTCATGGTTGGAGCAGCAGAGTAATTTAATTAGAGGAAAAAGACACTTTTCCATCCAAACTAAAACTAAAGTTGGTCTCACTTGACTAAGTATAAGGGAAGCAAGTCACCGTGAAAAATGCAAAAGGAAATTGCTAACAAATTCAATATCCAATAATGCGAAGGAAGACACAACCATCATTGCGTTTTTCTATAACATTCATACTTGAGTGTACTTATTATTAGGGTTTCTACTTCCAATATGTGAGTTAGGTTTATAATATAATTCACACACCACACTTCCTTTAATAAAGTTCGGTTCTTTTTGTATTAAGTCTGATTTACTGAAACTTTACCATATAAAATAAATGTACATATAACAAATTTAGTCAGGATCACAACCAAATTTTAACAATTTAAACCATGGTTTGTATTAAAGAGAATACAGCGTGTGTTACAAAACAGGTTACCAAATTTTCAATTTAGACATTAGACATTGTCTTCATGTATTTTAGTTTGCATTATGTAATCTAAAAAGAGCATTAGCCAAAAGTTTTTCTTTTTGTGATTCGCTTTCTTTTGTTCTCTGCGACGCTCTGAGTCGGAATCTCAAAGATGTGCTCAACTCTGCAGAATATATAATTATTTTCAACCAATTATGTTTTATCGACACCAATTTTTAAGTGGCCAACCATAATAATAGATGAACGTGAACCATCAAAGTCAAAAGACTCGGGAAAGTTATGACAGCAGCAGTCAAACGAAAAGTATTCCTTCCTGTTTTCATTTTCATATTATGGTACTAAATATCATCAAGAGAATCAGCATTGAAGAAGCTAACATATGCGATGAACGATAAAATTACCATTGGAAAACTAATATTTTATACAAACCATTCTAAAGTTAAGTTGCATTTTTAAATACGAATAGATATGGCCCTGAACACAGGGACGTAATTTTTTATTTTTTTATCATTCCTTTACCAAAGTTGAAATATATCATTACATCAATACACTTAAATGTAACAGTTTATTCTATTGTCATTATTTGACACAATTACTTTCCTTTCCCTTTTTTAATCACAAGTTGGCTTTAAGTTTATTGGCGATTTCCTTCCAGTCCGAACTTCGTTCAAAGGCCGCAGGAGTTTGTGACATGGCCAGATGAAGATTTTTATACACCATTCCGTCTGATTTCCCTAACGCTGAGTTAACAACAAAATCCGGTGGGCTGATAGCATCAACCAAAGCTACAGCATCCTCCTTGATGCATGTACAAAGTTCAAGGATGGCTGCATGGATCAGCTCGGCCGGATATGGTCCTTGACAATATCCACCTTGGTACAATGAAGCCAGGTGTTTTTCTAGGCTCCAGTAACCATACAGCAGCAACAATCTGGTTAGCACTTGCTTGATATCCTGTGGTAGCTCTGGGCTCAAACAAAGTTCCTGCCAGAAGCGATGCAAAGCGTAATGCTCAAAGAAGGCAATTGAAAGAGTTCTTGCTGTATAAACTTGTGAGTCGTTTCTTGCAGTAAAAGAATTCTTGCCGGTTTGCAGATTGGAATGAAACTTTTCTGAAGATGATTGAAGCAACCAGCACACCAACCATCGGTAGGCTTTTAGCAAAGTTTCAGGGTTTAAGACATCTGCCATGGACTCTGATTGGAAAGTTTCCTCTCGGAAAATCCCATTTGACTGATTGGATGGGGCTGCCGACGGGAGGAAACTGAGTGTGTTTAATGGCATGTTGTCTTTCATATCGTGCCTTTTTGGATTGGACCATACCGTTATAAGCCAGTTACTTGCCTGTTGGAGTAACACGTTGTTGTCGCCCCTGTGGAGGTTTACAAAGTGTGGGTAAACAAAATTTGTTTTTCAAAATCCGGGGAAAATATATTGTGCAACTGACAAGATAACAGATAATCAGCTTAAGCATGACAAAGGGTAATTGCATGTTTACTCGTAAGTACAGTTGGCATCATTATCCTCCCTCAGTTTTGCCATCCCAGCTATCCGTAAATACCCATGTCCACCACAAGCTTCTCTGTACAAATATACGCACACATAGTATTTCAAAATTGCGGGGGAGTGAAAGGTTTTTCCTGAGAACATAATTAGATGCACGAAAAAAAATACACACCGGCATTCCTGAATAGTATCTCTGGCTAGCCAACTAGTGATAGGTTTGGCTGTGGACGACAACACGTGCATTTCAATTCCCATTGTCGCCAGTGTGTCCTTACTGACGTCTGTACTGAACTGGCTAACAGTGATCGTCCCCAGAATTTCCAAATTGTCTACGAACGGCACTGTAACGAACGGCGATTGTTAGAGCTGTTCCCATGTTGGCAGCACAAAACTGAGAAATTCCACATCGTGCTGCAGACAAGTTGCCTAATGATTTTACTGTCAGAATGTCAGACAACACAAATAGGATATATTGTCAGGTTAACAAGCGACCACTTGGGTGATACATTTTGTTGGCCTTCCTTCTTTCATACTCTTACCAAATCTCTTGTTGGGATCCCTGTAGGCACTAATATATCGACCATCACTGGTAACATTTCCAGTTTTACTCAGTAAGCAGTCACGGTCAATGGCATAATTGTCAAAAGTCATCACTCTACATCAAACAAACTCCCTTATAAAACGTGTTCGAAAACGGCATCAACAAAATTAAAGACATTGACAACATTACGCAGCATAAAAATACTGCGCAGAACTTGCCCGTTATCAAGCCCATTTAATCCGATTTTCTCCCCCATGTCAAATATCATTACACCCGGATAAGTCAGCATGGTTTTAGGGTCTCGCAGTGGAACCACAAACCCGTGTAGACCGTGACACTCTTTGTCTGGGGTGTACAGTTGCGCCATAACAAAAGCATGGGTTGCTGTTTTACCTGTGACGTCCAATGTCTAATATTAGTTTTTATTATCGAAATTAAATTAAACTTGGGGAGGTATTTACACGATGATTAAAAAACGTGCAGAAATGCACGTAAGAGTGCATTTCTGCACGTTCTTACCCATATTTCCGGCCCAGCACTTTGCAGCCTGCAAAAAGATGAGTCAAACCAAGATTAGAAAATAGAAAAAACGTTGAGTCACCGAAATAACGTCCTCAGCTTAATTTTATTGGTGCTGCTGATATTTCCACTTAATCATTGCATACTTCAAAGTCTGGACAGTTTAGTAGGAATTTTTGCCGCTGAGGATCGTAAGTAGCTGTGGTTCGTAGGCCACGCGTGTTTGTTCCATGTCCTATTTCTGTAAGTGCGACGCAACCGATGAGCTAATAAAGTTTTTAGGTGTTATTAAAAAAGTGATGACAAATATTTAATAATGATGATAGCAAAATTTTATCTGTGTTCTACATAAGAGATTCTACATGCGTTAACGAACCTGCATTTTATATGCGCCTTCAAGTACATCAAAGTGATTGTCAGTAGTAGCTTGTCCTCGAACGGCGTTAGTGAAAAAGTCCATAGTTATGCCTAATATTGTTTACTTTATAGCTTATATGTACTTGCACAAAGACCATCTTGAGACAATTATTTTTATTATTAATTTTATTATTATTGCCTCGTCTTGTCGAAAGGCTCCAGTCATATTGCCCGAGGCATACGTTCAGTGCATTGGTCTGTTAGGAATAAATTATGACTATGACAGCTTTATTAGTGTGGTAGGAGCTGGGTGAAAATGAAAATAGGTTCTTACCAAAATCGGGTCTCCGATTTCTCCGCGCTTTTCACCCAAAAAATTATACTCCTGGAGTCTAAAAACTTGCTCAAGAATAGCTTTTCTCTCGTCATGCAGGGATCGTTTTGTGATTGGATGGGCGAACAATGGGTCTTTTTCCAGCGTGTTCCAGACACGATACTAATTTTAATGTAAACACTAACCTTAAAACATTGCTTATTTAACATTTGACGATGAAAATGAAAAGCGTAAAAAATAAGTACCTTGAACCGTAGTACATTCTCTTCTTCCATCACCAATGCCATTACTTTCCAATCAAACGTTGCCTGCTTACGATAAGCAGTCAAAGGACCATCAGGAAATTCCTTTAGAAATTCCAACGTAGCAGCACGTGACTTCCATTGTTGCTCCATTGTTATTCTTTTGTTATGCTCTGTTCGGAAATATATTTATTTAGAAATGCAATAAAAGAAAATGCTTGTATTATTTAAAAATACAAAATATACGTACAATGTAATGCACTACAAGACAGTTGCTAAAATAAACAGTGTGCCAATTCAAAATGTGTTAAGAAAAGCTCAAAAAAATTAACATCTCTCAGCTGACAAGCTTATAATTTAGAACATGTGGAATTGGTAATCGTTAACTGTTCCAATCACAAATACAAGGTTTTCCTTTTTCCTGCAGCAGCGTTATCAAATTATCATATTTATCATATCGATATACGATATCATATTGCGACAATTTGAGAATATTTCTATTCAATTATGAGGAAGGCATGAGAAAAAACACCTAAATATATAATGGATTATTAGTTACGATAACCTCCATATATGTATCATTATCATATTATCAGAAAACAGCCTTGTATACCAACTTTGACATTAAATGAGTATGCACATAAACATTTACACATGTTTTTTATCAGTCACTGTCACTGTTTTCGTTTAATCGTTGTGTGGTATTGGTATACACATAAAATATTGAAGCTCGCTACCTATTCCAAAAGTATATCCAGTTCAAATACAAAATAACAACAGTTAAACAAGTTTGGTTTTTGTTCCCACATAAAATAGTACAAACATTGCGATGCAGACAAAGACAGAGAAGTGGTTTACTTGCCCACAATTATGCCCACAAAACAAAACACTATTTTGTATGTTAATTAGGTATAGTATAAATACCTAAGTATAAATTGTAAATTTTTCAATGAATCATGAATTGAATCGTTATAACAAGCGGTCTGTGGAGTACGAGTTGGAAGTTTGGAATTGTCAGATTGATATAATTGGTACAAATCGTGTAGAATTAAAAGTTAAATTGGTTGTGTAAGAACTGTAAACGTGCACATGTGCTTGCATATACACTATTTGTTATGCTTTTCTCGACGGGCAAATGTTATAAAGACTTACGACGTAAGTCAGCAATGCAACGGGAATTATGTAGAAAAAATTAAAGTCATAAACTGCCTTACATGACAAAAATGAATTAGAGAGGCAGAAGTTGATGAAAAAATTCCCATATTGCACAAAAGTCTTATTGATATTAAATTCTTATTAATTCATTCACAATCAGTTTGAATACACATGACACATTTCATATGAATTTATACCATTATGTTAATAAATAATTATAGCATATAGTAATGCTAGCAATTAATAAAATACAGTTGGGATTAGTACTATTGACGGTTTTCATTATTAAGTTGGATTGAATCATATTTTTGAACGGTTGTAACTTAATGGAAAGCCATTTAAAGCTATTAAGCTTAAGTTACATTTTAGTAGATGACATACTGTATTTGTACTTTCCCTTTCACTACTTCCCATTTATGTATTTCTTATGTAATCAAACCACATGGGAAGATGTCAAAATTGTCTTTTTGGATAACATACTTATTCTATGGTAAAGCTTTCATTTTTACAGCGTATAATGACTTGTTTCATTCGTTTTGGTACTCAAGTTGAGTATAGATGTTTAAAAGTGGCTGCCAAAAAGTTCATATTTTACCAAGTGTTTTAATTTCTTTAAACTACACGCTACAAATTTGAGTTCGAGAATCCGTCCGTCCTTTACATTTCAAAATGGCCAAGAAATCCCGAAAACTTCCCGTAATTAGACACCTACACATACTTATTTTTTATAATTTGTAATTTCATTGAGCAAAATCATTAATTCATGATCATGGAGCATATTGAAATTTAACTAAACTGCTGTAGTTAGTAGATTTACCTGAACTGGAACCCGAGGAGAAATTTTTGTTAATTGACACGGATGCCGGCACTGACGACGCGTGGGCCCTACTTGTGGCACTAATGGCTCACAAGTCATGCGACACAACTGGTGTAAAAATCCTAGGATTCACTACAACTTGTGGCAACACGAAAGTTGAAAACGTGTCTGTCAATGTAACCCGAACGCTACAAACTGTTGATGAAAATTCGGTAATCAAGTAAACAACAAATTTGCAACGTGACGTGTTGTACAAATTACTAAATTGTCATTTTTTAAGCTAAATCAAATCTCGCCTCACTACAGATTCCAATTTATCAAGGCATGTCTGAGTTCCTTGCAAATCCATTCACATTTGTGTATGATCCGCCGTTCCACGGTTATGATGGGTTTGGGGAAGCAGATCTACCAGCAATGCCTGCCCGACTGGAAAAGGAACACGCTGTTAATGCGATAATACGATTGGCTGAACAATACAAAGGTTTGTTTTAATAGCAACGTGACTGATTCCATTCCAACAATAAAAATACTACTGTGCGTCATCGGCTATATTTAATAACGGACTGACTGACTAATTTGTTTTTTCTGTTTTAAGGGCGTCTCACAATTGTGGCGTTAGGGCCGCTTACAAATCTGGCTATGGCAGTGAAACTGAAGCCAGAAATAAAATTGTATATCAAGGATATCTTCATTCTTGGAGGGAATATGGATGGTTTGGGCAATACAACCGCCGCCGCTGAGTTTAATTTCTATGCAGATCCGGAATCTGCTGCAATCTGTTTGGATTCATATCCCTCATGCAAAATAACAATTGTACCGTGGGAAGTGTGCCTAAAAACAGCATGCACTTACGTAAGCAGACAATTTTGTTTGCACGCGCGATTTCAGTAAATATATACGCCTACACGGTGTTCACATGAATGGTCAGATTGAAATCGCCATGAGCGTTCACTATCTTTTTTCTGCATTTTGATTAAAAAAGGAGTTTAGAATGGAAACGTTGGGAAAGTTAAACACGCCACAAATGAAACTACTCAATGCAGTTGAAGCCCATATTTTGAAACACTACAAGGATAACTGGTTGCCGGCTGATGCTGTCATAATGGCATGTGCCATAGATGCTAATGTAAGTCCTCGCTGGACACAAATTGGCTTCAATGTTTACCGATGCGAACCTTGAAATCGTTTTCCAGTGTTTTGTAATTTTATGACTTTAATTTTGTTTGTTTTTTGTGGTTGCTGAGAAGATAATTACTTCATCGGAAAAACACTATGCAAAAGTGGAACTCAATGGGAGCAATACGAGAGGGATGATGGTAGTGGATAAAGGTAAGATTACCAAAAAATCACCAAATGTTATTTTGGTCACCAGCATAAACTTACCAGCGTATGAAAATCTCCTTTTGTGGGCCGCCGGGGGAGAATATCCTCAACAAAATAACATCAAACGAACTCGCCCAAGTTCCAAGAATAGTTCAAACGCAAAAAATGGTGCGCGTACTTAACTGCAGATTTTTCTGTTGTCTGTTAAATTGTTGAATTTTTTATTTTGTATGAAAACTTGTACCTTATTTTTTTGACAAAAGATTGTATTCAAGTTCATTCAGTTTATAATACAACACAAATTACGGACTAATTATTTAGAAACTTACAATTAGTTATACCAGTTATATAAGATAAATAACACTTTTTCAATTTTCATTAACAAGACATCTGTATATTTATAAGTTTTATTTATATTCTTTCTTTAATAATGACAGTAAATGGATCTGGGGCGGAAATAAAACATGGACTTCCTTTAGAACTAGTATTTGTACATTTTGGATCAAATTCGATTGTAAAAGCCTGTAGTAATCCAGCAAAAAACATAAACAAAGTATCCCTGGCCAAAGTTTCCCCTAAATTACACAAAGCATCATGAAAGTTATTACCTAAATTAGAGCATTCAATGTGAAATATAGCATGAATCACACGGAGGTGTCTAAAAATTAGAATTTTTTTATGGCGACTTGCCTAAACACTGGCGCTTGCCACTGCTAAATGGAATTAATGCTTCGTGTCGTACTACTTTAGTTTTGGTCTCGTCCAAAAACCTTTCTGGTCTGAAATTTTCGGCATCGCCCCAAACATCCGGGTCATGATGAGCATCATAGATACTGAAGAAAATCACAGAGTTCTTTGGAATGAAATAACCATCAATTGTAGAATCCTTAAGAGCTTTATGGAAAACACTGAACGGGATAAGCGACGCCAGTCGGTGCACTTCATTAAGAATCGCTTCCAAGTATACAAGCCTAAAAATAAGCCAAATTGCATATGTATAAAGCTTGCACAAAGCCATAAGAAAAAATCACAAAATGGCCAGTAGTAAAAATCACTCTAGTATATAATAAATTGGTTTTTCACTTTGGCTTATCTGATCTAGCAGGAGGTCTAGATCTGCCAATTATATTATCGATCTCCTCCTGCGCCTTCCTTTGAACATCCGGATTACGACACATGAAAAGCATTGCCCATTGAAGGGTAGTAGATGTTGTTTCCGCTCCCGCTAATCATATAAATGAATGTACAACCAAAATCAAAAGATTCACTGTTACCTTTTGTTTTTATTTTTAAAAAATTACATGTTTCAAATACCAACGAACAAGTCCAGTAGTACTGCGTACAAATTTTTTCCTGTTTAAAAAATAAATGTACCAATACGCATTTTTATAAGCGCTTTCAAATCGTAATGTTAGATTGTAATTTTTTGCTATTTTCTACTTACTTCCTTCTTCTGAATGAAAGCTGGATTCGTTGGAACTTGCCTTGATTTGCTGTATATACACATCAATAAAATCACGGATCTCACCGTCCTTAAATGTCTCCAAATGTTCGTCAATAACATCATTAATTACTTTTCTGATGGCTTGTCGAAACTTCAAGCCACTTTTTAGCGCTGCTCTTCCAATCAATCCGTATTTCACCGGAGTGAAGAAAAACAAGGCTGGGGAGGTGATGAGAGAATTTCTAACATTGCTGGCAAAAGAATAAGTGAAGTGTACTCTCCGCGTTATGAAAGTACGAACAAACTATCTTTTAATTGAAGTAAACTATTTCTTGACTTACTCAATCAATAGGGTTATCAAAGTTTTTAGGGTTGGATCCGTTAACTCAAACCGTTTTCCCGTTACAATGTACCATAAGGAGTTCAAAACCGACGCATTAAAAACTCCGGATAAGTTAATTGGGTGTCCCAAATCTTTTCTAAAGGTAAAAATTAAAAGTACACAAATACTGCCGCAAGGAAGAATATTTCAACTAACAATATTTGTATACCTTAATGTACTCTGAAGATCTTCCAGCTCTTGTACTAGCATTTCCTCCATACTTTCTCGGCCAAAGCCCTGGTAGCCAATTCACAAATTTAGATTTGGATCAGGATTTATCAATCGCAATTAACTTTGGTATTCACACTTTGTTTCGTGATTAGCTCAGGATTAGATTTATGGAATAAATGAAAAAACGCTTGAAATCAGATCCCAGTAAAGAGATGCGTGGTAACTCATCCGATGCATTTTGTGTGCTTGTATTTTAGTGCTCAAATCCAGCTAGGAGGCAATATTGAATATTGATTTTTTAAAAAATATTTGGCTAAGCTAATCGAAAAGTGTGAATACCATTTGGCTTAATGCGCATCCATATAATTTTGGATTTGATCGTACCTGATCTCTTAATGACCTTAGAACAAATCTACGCTGTTCATTCCAGACATGGCCTTCACAGAACAAAATTCCTCGGTTACGATTACCTAAATTTCGAGATTCCCAGACCTCAAAGTCTGGTCGACCTTGGAACTCATCTTTTTTCAAATTTTCGATAATAAGCTTGTGGTCTGTTACAACTGTGATACTACAAAAGTATGAAAAATGGCATGTGACATTTTTTTCTTATTTATATTAAAATAAGTAAAAATTTGTTTAAACAAAATTACTAAAAATCTCCAGCAGACAGTGAGAACACCTTGCCATATTTCCGTTTGTATCTTTGTAGTTCATCTATTGCATCTACTTTTAACATACGAATCATTGATCCAACAATTGGTAATCCAAAAGGTCCTAAATGTGGAATTAAAGGGTGCCAATATTAAAGAAAAAATCATATATATATACTAATAAAAAATTCATGAAAGGCAAACTTATATTACCTACCTGGAGCCATTTTCCTGAAAAGTACAAACCGTTTGTACGATATCCATAATATCAAAAACCCAACGAGAGCTACCAAAAATTCATGGACTTCCATACCCAACTTAACACTATCACTATTACAGGAACGAAATTTTCTCAGTCAATTGTCAACTCGCTTTTTACTGTTTTATGATTTTGCAAAAAACTGTATTCGACGTTTAGTTGTCAGTTGACATACGCCTTGACACGGCCCTTACAACTACTACACAGTTGGGACAAGGAAAGATGGGAAAGCAACCTACACGGTAACAAGCGCATTTCATGAACAATTCACTTCCCAGTTCCCCTCATTCCCAGTACTGTTCACACAAAATCACGAGA
>JAHZNB010005984.1:0-10895 GCA_027744295.1 Callyntrura guangdongensis
CGTTTCTGCGCTTGTCGATCTATGTGGATTAGGTACTTGTTGAAGAAATTTCTTGCCTTTTCTTCAAGTGCGGTGGCATAGAAAGCTCATGAAAATGAAAGTATAATCAGGAATACTCCTTCCGGTGTGAAAACTGTAAGCGGAAGCTGTGCACTTGTTTTCTACAGACACACACAAACTTTTTTGTTTTTAATCGACTCAACACCACATCTCGTCTTCACTATGTGACGTTATCCACCAATGTATGTACGATTTCAGACAACTGGTGTATATATGCGCATGTAGTATTCACGTATAATTTGTACTGTCTTGTAGTAGTAGTAGTAGTAGTAGTAGTAGTAGTAGTAATACTGAAACTAACTAAAAAAGACCAGTGGAGTTATATTATTCGACATCAATATATGTAGACGTATTTTAAGTGTCTTATGTAAACAAAATCCAACATTTTTCTAGGCGGGTGGTTCGCCCCCAGAACCATTTTCCATTTTAAATAAACTTGTGTGAGTACCATCACCATCCGTCTCCTTTTCTGTATTTTCTTGGCGGGTGTACAAGAAATTAATATCTTAAATAAGGACTTTTTTCTGTCTGTTCAAGTGAAAGTTTTGTGCAACGTAACAAGCTATTTTACTTCTCTTCCTTTGTTGCCGCCTCTCTTCTCGGGAATGACACTGCGCAGTATTACTAATTCAAGTATCGTAGTGATCTTCATTATTTTTAACTTGTTTTTAGAACCACCCTTCTAACTTTCAGCTGATATCCATCCTCTTGATTCTCTCACTTCAGACCTAGTTAAGAAAATGAAATTATTTTGTGGGGAGGATAAGGAAAAATGTACATATTTACGAATACGGACATAGTAAAAACAAATGTAATATGTACTATACGTTTTACAACCAGTATCTCGCTTTAGCAAGAACAATACCAGCTTATTTTTTCACCATGAAGTTTATTAAATCATAAAGGAAAAAAATAAAAAAAGAGGAAAGCTAAAGCTAGATTTTAACCGAGACCGAAACCAACCATCAAGTTTCGTGATGCCTTTAAAAATTTTACGAGTGAGCTCATTTTGATTTAACAAAGAGGCTTTTCAGCTTTCAGAGGAGCCTCCCGAGTTTTTATACTTTTCAATTATCATTTCGTAGTATGTATGTGACATTGTACAGTAGCAGTAAGATAGTAGTACATCATAGTGATACCGCTGGGATTACTATACGTATTACAAATTTAGATCTAGAGCATTTTGTGCTGTACACATTATAATTTCTACAGCATACAAAAAACATAGCCGTGCTACTACTGGGTTCAGTTTTTCGACGCGTTACATGGATAACTTTTCCCCTGTCGCATTAGCAAAAGAGAATAAAAAGTTGTAGTAAAATCCTACGGCAGCTGCATTGTTATCAGCTAATTCAATTACAGCGAAAATTGGAAGAATGCTTGCAAAATGAGATCAAAGTTCAACAACAAACAAAAGCTAACAAATGTACTGTTTATCCGTATATCTTTTATATCATCTTGACAGAGATAGATCAGTTCTAATCCAACTTATACTACACGATACACACGAATGGTACAGTGTACAGAGAAATCCAACGATGGTGTCTACATTCTTCTTACGTCAGTTGTCAAAAGTCTC
This sequence comes from Callyntrura guangdongensis, assembly GCA_027744295.1. Classification (NCBI taxonomy): domain Eukaryota; kingdom Metazoa; phylum Arthropoda; class Collembola; order Entomobryomorpha; family Paronellidae; genus Callyntrura; species Callyntrura guangdongensis. The sequence continues at coordinate 1,640 of JAHZNB010005984.1, forward strand.
GCGTTTCCTATTCCTATCCCTCTGATTCTACTTACTACAACAAACAACAAGTACCAACTGAGTTACAGAAAGATTCTGCCAAGGCACTTTAATTTATCACGTAGCAAATATTACACAATTAGACGGGCACAAAAGTTTCTAAAAGGACATTACATTTACGGGCTCGTGATTTCAGTTAAAAGGAAAATGCTCTGTGTAGAGCGAGCTGCTCGCGCACTCATTACTGCTAACACGTTCTCTAATGATTCAAAGAGAAACTTGTCATGTACCGCACAATCTAAGCTGCTGGGGCAAGAAAGAGCTGAAAACATGGTTGTTACAAGGAGAAAATGCCTGTTTGTTCATTAACGGCAACACTATTGCCATTGTAAGTAAGGAAATTACCTAAATGAATGAACACATTAGAACATTCTTCCCTTGTTATGGTTTGTATGTGAACGGAGAAGATACACCCACAACAATCTATAGAGTACTATACTCCTTCTGTTTTAGCCCATTTAAAGGTCAGTTTAGATAATTTGCATTTGCGTCAGAATCAAAACTGAATAATAGTAACAACCATAATAGCTTATGCAGTCAACGGTGTCATGATTCATTCAAGACAATTTATCCTCTTAACACGTAATGCAATGCAGAACGCAAATGCTAGACCAACCAACCTGAGCAAAGTTTAGTTACTTGCCAGTGCAAATGGCTATTTATATTATTAGTTTAATAGCGCAGTGCATGTTCTGTCTGCGGTTTCTGGTTCCATAAAATTAGGTGGGGTGATAGGTACACTTATCCCACATTGTATTGTGTTCGGCTTTGCCCTCCCCGGCGAACAATTGTTGTTGAATCCTTTGGACAATTGTAAAAGTTTCTCGGGTAGCGCTGCCACTCATTTAAAAAGTGGTAGCAGCAAAAGCTGCCGTGTTGTGGTTTGTATTCTTTCTCCGTCTTACCCTGGCCTGCTTTTCTCCCACTCGTATTTCTCTCTTCTATTGTATCGCTTCACATTCTCGGTTTGTAGTTTGTAAATGTCAGGGAAGCACAATAGGCATTGTATATAGCATATCAAACTCATCGTCGTCGTACGTCGACGCCACAGCATTCATTACAACAAGGATCCACAGGAAAAAACAGACAGTGAAAAGAAGATGTCTTCCCATCAGGCGCCATGGCGTGATAGCTGTTGTACTAGCAAGCATACATATATTGCATTAGATTATTAATACCCCGAGAATTTAAAAAAAAACAAGAACGTTTCCCCAAAGTTGACATGCCTAGGTATGTTCCGACATTTGCTCCAACCGAACAACAGAGCACATATACTTTCCTAATTTAATGTAGATGCCATGTTCTATTTCACTCCAGAGGGAAGTTGTAAGTACAAACGGCGGTAGGTCTAATGAAATTTACATTACGATACCAGTATCACGTATTTCCAAAAGTTTATTCTATTAGGTAAGTGTACCACGCAGGCTGGCTGTAATAAAATTTACTCGGTCATGGGTACCCTACGAATTTAGAGCAGATAATAAAATGTAAATCATTGGCAGCTTCTATTCTTGCGAATGGATTACGTCATTCATTGGTAAAATCATGTCAAAAGTGTCTGGTGCGTCATTTTTTTTTAAATGAAACTGCGGACGCGGACGGCTATTAATGTAACTATTAATTTGGCAGTTCCTTGTTACAACAATGCGGTTGCTACTACCCTTGCACCTTTTTTATTTGAGTTTTATAAAAATCTGTGCGTGCCGTACAGGATGCAATATACAGCTGCAGCTGGTGTGATTTTGAGTGAGAGTAGAGCGGCATTAATGATGCGAATATTTTTATTGCTGCTTGGCTAATGAGGTTTTGTATTGGAAACCCGAGGAGGGAGGTTGAAATAGGCTGACAAGACATGACATGATGATGGTAATAATGACACTCTAAAGAATAGGATGATGTGTTGTGAGCGATAAAAAAACGTATTCTATAATTAAACGGCACGAGTAATGCATTATATGCCACTTTACATGTTTCATGGACAGACAAAACAGTTGGCGCTGATTTGTGTCTTTTTCTTCCCCCTCTCTCCCTCTTTCGCTCTCGAGTGATCTTTTAAAATATTAGTAAGTGGTACAACCATCTTTTTATGAAGATGCTACACTTTTATTGCTAATTTTGAATTCTCAGGCACAGGAAATTTCATCATCATATTCATGCATAAAGCGCACAAGAAAATCCCGACAGAGAACAAGGCTAGTACACTTTTAGGACGTGCAGCGCACAAAAAGGGCTCTCGCGTCCTAAAAGTAATAATACCTCGCTTTCAAGCTACATCATAAAACGAAAAAAATGTTGGAAGTAAAGTAGACATGTTAACGCGAGTAAGCCTTACGACACGAAATCGTGCTCATCATGATAACAGCAAATTTTTGATGATTCAGCCCAGTCAAATTAGATTGGCTGCAAAAAGTGCTAACGAGCTGTATCGGCAACGCCATCACTGTCTAGCATTATTATGAGAGTACTTTTGTAATAACAAGCTGAATTTTTTACTATTGATCTTTACTGCATACAAGATTATCATTATGATTCATCACTTTTTTAGTGTAGGTTACTGCATCATCCATCCATTGTCATCGTCATTCACGTTGCGTCAAACAAAACTAAACCCATTGAGCCTGTAGTCTTTAAAAAGTCGTTTTTTCTACCACTAAAAATTCAGCAGGGTATCGTCACTCCCTATCAATCAAAATCTCTCATAAAATTCTGCCCAGGATTTTACGGCGTCATTTTTCCACCGTGCAACTCAGCAGCTCAATATTCATAACGAGCAGTAAGTGTATCAAGTGCACTTTTTGAAGATGGAGTGGAGTTTGCTATCTATTAAAATAAAATTTATCAAGTTTTATCCCTTGATGTATTAGCAAAATTTATTCAAACTACCAGCCACGGCAAATTATGCACCTAGGGCATTTGTTAATGTTATACGATACTCGTTGAAGTTTCCCTGTGTCAAAGAAAGACGATAGAGTGTTACCTACGTGTATGAATAAATAAATAACGTAACGTGTACTGTATAGCTAGCTATACATCACACAAGACCATCTCTATTATTATTATTGTTACGGTGCGTTTCGCCGACATTAAAGTAACCACAAAAGTGAACTTACTATAATGGGCTGGGGAAAGGAAAAAGGCACATTTTAAGTCCTTTATTTGTCTTCTGCTTACCANTCCTTTATTTGTCTTCTGCTTACCACCAGTTCTCTCATTGCTGCTTTCCTCATACACTCATTCTTGTAAAGAATGAGCCACAGGCACTTCATATAAAGTATTAAAGCACTTTTAAAAACTTCCATCCATACTTGGCCAACAAAATTTTGGTGGAGAAGACCTCATCATGTTATTTGTTGCACTCAAAGTATTAATTCACCATTGACTGAAGTTTCTCACCAGGATGCATAGTTGTTATCGGGGAGGAAGAACATAATGTATAAAATATACGATGGAACACCGATGATGTAGTTCCTTGCCAATAGTTGGCCACTACGTTATAAAGTCAAGAGAGAACGATAAAATGGGATGATGAACAAAACTGGTGAAAATGGAAAGGACAACCCGCAATCGTAACAGTTTCTCAACTTTCAACCACTAGACTTTTTTCATAGCTACATACCAGTTAATCCACACCCCTATCGTGTATGCCTTTGTTACAAAAAAGGAAACACGAGTTAGTTTCAAAAAAGTTCTGCAAACTTTTCCCGTCAAGAAAGTAAACGTTCTTAAGAGGCTTGCTGTGTATGTGTGTGCTTTTCCAACTTTTCTTTTCGATTCGTAGGAAAATAACATAATTCACTTTACAGCATGCTTTTGTGCCTGGAATATATCATGATCATCATGATCATCGTCATCATCTTTGCCCTAAGATATTTGATATTATTAGCAGGAAAAATAAGATACATTGAAAATAGACTGTGTTCTGTAGAGTGTAGAGGAAGCTTCAAAAAGCTGTTCTCAAGAATGATATACGATCACGCAGATACCTATGCATGCATGATGGGAAACGGCTGTTCAAAAATATAAATAAATATGCAAATGCTCAGGAATACGAAGCATCAGTACGTGCCCTATACGTTTTCAGCCAATTTGCTCCTGCTGCAAAAATGTAGAATAATGCAAAACACGACCAAGAAAGGCACATTCGAATGAAGTTAATGAATATATATGAGAAACAGGCAAACTGCAATGGAACGCGCAAACGAGAGCACATCCAATTACATCTACTCGAAAGAGAAAAAATTATGCGCCGTATCCCGTCGTCCTGATAAACTCTGCTACAACAGTAACAACAGAGGTTGGTTGCTGATAGAACAGTGGGGCGATAGACGAGTTTATATCACAGACAGGGAAAGCGGTGCCACGCCACACACGTTCCATTATTATTGTCACCGATACGGAAATGTATTTGTATGTTAAGCTTAACTCAATCTTCGAGGGATTCTCACAAGTACGAACGAAGATACAGGAATCCATTAATGATACCGTGATCAACTCAAAATTTGACAATATTCAGGAAAATTTGTTATATTTATGATAAAGTTTAAACTCGAAGGCATTATTCTGTACATGGAACGTACATAAATTTCTGTCATATATTCATTGCTGTACAGTTATAGCTCGTATCAGTAAATCGACTTTCCCCATGTCGCTTTTCGTTCGGCAGCGAAGGTCTCCGTCCCATTTTGTAATTCGAAGCGTTGTTGTATTACTGTATTCTACAAAAACGTTGGTGCATGAACCTCCCTAATAATTATTACGATACAGTAAGGGCGTTCCAGAAGGCACAATGTTAAGCTAAACCAAAAGGAAATGCCGTAATGAAGTATCTTTAGAGAATCTGTGTAAAACTAAATTATAGGTCATTGGATTTTGTTAATAAATTTTATGTAAATAGACGATACACGTAGATAGCAGCATTTTCTGGAGTCTGCACAGTTAGCTGTGGCAGGAGTTTTTGTTTTTTACAGATATAATTAAATAGCAAGAAAATCTATATAACACAAAAGAAGAGGGCTTCACAAAGAAAATTTCCATTAAAGTGCACCCCTCTCAAATTAGATTTCATTTGACAGCTTTTATTTTCAGTTCACGCCATCTGTTTCATCATGAATGAAAAAGTGCTTGTGACTGTGACAAATGCATGTATCTGAAATTTCACTAGTGAGCGTATATAAACATGTTATGGTTATAAGTTATAAGCAAGCTACGCTCATTCAGTTTGTTCCATATATTTTTTATCTAGATTCTTATCAAATCTAATATTATTTGGGTCAAAAACTCTTTATTGAACAGACTGGTTCTCTCAGAGAAAATTTCCTTGAACAAAATGTAACAAAGTTAGCACAAAGCACAGTCGTTGTTGTTGGGCGGTTGTCGTCATCAATATCGTCATCTCGCATAACCCATTAAACTTGAAAAATACAACGGAGAGTGGAAGGGTGGTTTAAATCTTGGCAACAACTACTACTATTACTTCCAACTGTCGGAACAAAAGTAAAAGTAAAACATGTCGCCCTCTCAAAAATTTGATATATTTTTTCAATTTTTTCTCGCTTGGCAGTCTTTTCTTTCGGAAATAATACTTCAAGAAAAATGGCTTGAAATGTCTCCACCCATCTACTTATTTTGTTTACATGGCTATATGCTCTTGGATCGTTTAAAATGGTGTTGCAGTGCAAAGCAAAAATATTCTAGTTTGGCATATTTACCACCACAGTGGAAAGAGAATAAAAGAAAATTAAAGAATATATTTTCCTAAACGTCTCCTTTAAGCATTGCAAATGGCAATTCCAGTGTATGAGTTTAGTAGCCAGCCACTTGTGTATCCTTCAAAGTAACTGCTTCCTCTGGGTACAATTCACTACCGTCCTTTTTCTGCAAAAACTTGGTTATCATTATTATTATTCATGAAATACCAAAGAGAAGCCTTTTCACATTTCCTTTACTTCAATAAAGGCAGAGAAAAGAAGAAAAGACAAAGACACTTTTCGACCGCACATGCTCTACCAACAAAGAAATTTTTCCTCATGAGCCTTGTCGCAGTGGGAAAAGTGAGTCAATTTACGAATGAAATGGAACTTGTGTATTTTTTCGATTTTCAAGATATCATGTACCGGATGAATACGTACCCAGTTATTGTCAGTGCAGTGTTGCTTGCAGGAAGTAACAAAGGACAAGACTATAATAAGATATTAGATTGGGGCACTTGTCGTACTCTGAAGCAAAATTACTGAAACAGGCGTTTCACTCAAATTAATGTGTATAGGCACCAACACGAAAAATAGCTCAGCCACTATGACATACCCATATATACTGCTATTACTTCTCCCAAAATGTATTCATTAGATGGGCTACTTATTCCAGTAATAAATTGATATTTATCCCTGGCACAGAAAAGAAATGGTCTGTACAACGGGAAGAATCAAGCTTCCCATCAGAATATAGTAAAAAAGGGTCACGGTTTCTTTCTTTGTCCTTCATATAAATAGCCTTATTTGCACTCACATTTCGTGTGTTTCTTCTCATAAGGCAAATATATCTTGATAAGCAAGACAGTCACGCATTTTCTATTCCCATCTTTCATCATTTCTGTCACAAGAGGAAGCATACATTAGACAAGTCTTTTTGGCTGTTCATAAAAATAGAAGGAAAGTAAGAAAGAAGTTCCACCGAAAAAGTACTTATGCTCGGTATCATACATACCAAGTAGAAGTTCGCTAGCATAACATGATATGTTTAATGTATCGACGCATTATTGTAGGAAAAAAATGGAGGAGAAAAAAGACGGAAATCACAAACTTATCAATACTAACCGGGGAAAGAGTAATGACTCCTGAGTTATGTTGGCAATACTGAACACTGCCATGGTCATGGTGGACAAAGATGAACTTTTTATAAAGTATATAGTATGTACACATGTAGTGGCTTTTCGGCCCTTCTATCGAGCAACCTTGACGCTGTAGTACACAGCAAAAAATGAAAAAAATGAGTGTCATTTTTTGTATTACTAGAAAAGATTTATTGAAACTGCTGCTGTATCGGTCTTTAAATACATGCTTAAATGAAAAACCTTACAACGTCAGTCAGGGAATATCGGTTAAATTTATCCAAAAAGTATAAGGTTATCCGTCTGAAAGACGACACCTGTGAATAAATTTATAACAGGCAAGGATAAAATTCAAATTTTAATATAAAAAAGCATTATTTCCATATATTGTTTCCCGCGGTAAAATTTTAAAAAGTCCCAGGGTCGAAAAATTCTAAAATAATGTAGATATTTATTCAAAATAAAAAATTGGTTACACCTTCACAATTTGATTACTTAATTTTTCTTTAAAATGCATGTTTTTAAATTAAAATTTGGATAAATTTATCTCTTCCCATAACTTGATAAATTTATTCTCAGGTAGATAAATTTAACCGATATTCCCAGACTGAACGTGCAAGATGCTATACAAATGCGCAACTTCAAACTTTATCGATCTTCCCATAACGTGATAAATTTATTCTCAGGTAGATAAATTTAACCGATATTCCCAGACTGAACGTGCAAGATGCTATACAAATGCGCAACTTCAAACTTTATCGGTATAACTGATTGAGCACAGAGATGGAAATGCTATTATACGCCCTTTTTACGGTTTTTATCAGAGGAAATAAGTCCTCGAAAAATTTATAATACTTACTGTAGACCATTTTTGAAAGTGGTTTCACATCTGCATCTTTGGGGCATGTAGTAGTAAACGACAATACAATGTTTGTTACCATACTGCATACCATGCATACCGTCATATCATCAAGGACATCATTTTTAAATGTATGCCCCTATCTTGATTGCCTTCTCGACAAGCATTTCTTAGGATTTTGGATACTTCCGAAGGGTTCTTGTTTGTTATATTAACGGACAAAGGCAGACTTTAAACACCCATATTGCCAGCAGCCGTTGTTGATATTTGTGCTCATGATACTGGAATGCTTTTATCGGTATACTGCAATCAGTTCCATTTTTACATTACGTAAAACGAGTACAGTTTGGGTGGGAATAGTGGAATACACATATACAAATATCACGACGTTTTCTATAGAGGTGGAATATCAAAGGGAAAATTGAAAGGCATCCTTTTTTGCTATTGGCACTTGTCAAAGTAAAAATTACTTAGTTTTTATCAGTTCCATAAATTTGGTTGCGGGCTTTTACATCGAAACATTAAAGCTATTTACTAAAAGAGCAGCGAGAATACGGATATGAGCCCAAGAGACGGGAACCTTTCCTTACATACAACGACAACGCTGTATCAAGTAACTTCGTAGCCGAAAAGGGGTTTATGATTTTTATAAGGAATCGGCTTTCAAGTATACAAAGTGTAGCAGGAAAAAAAGAAACTTTCTACCTAATGGACCCTCTATCACAGAAAATCTTAACAAGACTGCTTCATATAGATGTAAAGGTAAAGCATACATATGTGCAGTCACACCACACCACTATAAAAGCTCTACTTTTGTCTTTGAAGCACTTAGCAAATTCTATTTATCACGGTGCTCGTTTGCCGTTTTAATAAATGATGCTCAATTTTTTCTTCTGTCACACATTATGGCAATACTGTCGTCGTAATAATATAAGTGCACTAATAATAGAACATGGTATATCTCAGCAAAAGTACAGTAATTCATGTTTCCCCTAAAGTTGGAAGTTCTCTCATGGCGCGCGGCAGTATTCAGCATCAGCTTTGACGCACAGACAATAGTTTTTCTGCGAAACGAATGCAATATTATTAACTTTTTTGTTCATTCCAGAAAATTTAATTTAACTTGTAAAATGAAAGTCCAATGTGTGTATGTATATGTTAACATTGCCATCTCCCAACTCAGCAAAAATCAATTTTATATTTAGGCATCGAACAAGGTAAGCTCTTCAAAGTAACTTCACTCACCTCGGTATCAAAAGCTCTTCAATGTAGATAATAGTTATTCAAAAGGAGAATGGTGTAAACAGCCATTAAAGGTAACTTTTGTATGCGATGCGTTTTGCGAAATTTGGCTCAAAATGTGCCACAAATTTATGTTTATACTAAGACGAGAGGAATGATACATAACATGCCCTAAGTTGCTATTTAAAATTTTTGAAGTTGTAACGGTTTCTAACAGTTGCCGTTGTTCGATTTGGCTCAAAATCGGTCGCAGTGAAATGTATTGACCTATAATGCATGTGGGCCAAGTT
>JAHZNB010005985.1:0-32658 GCA_027744295.1 Callyntrura guangdongensis
TAGGTATGTATATTTTGTATATTTTGTACTTGACTAAATTTTCAGAAGTACAAAACGGTTTTACTAAAATCACTCTGGTTTACTAAAAAAAGCCATTGACCATCCGATTTAGATCGATGTTACATTATTTGCTTGTAAATTAATTATCAATTAATATATTATTCCGAATATGAATATCTGATGAATCTTAAATCACTGCATATTAAGACTACGTACCATGAAGTGAGCTACAATTAAAAATGAATTATATATTGTGCTATATGTTATATACCAAACTTTTCTTACCTGCCCAGGTACCTGTAATATAGAAGAACTGAGAATAGCTGATATACTTAAAAATATTGCGAAGGTGTAGTCTGACAGTGCTGACTGCGATCTATGAGAGAAAATTGAAGAACATTGTATTTTTATGCTTGTCAACTCCTTTCTAAGGCCGCAAGATGTCGTGGTCGTGCATATCGTCATAGTTGGGTCTATCCTCTATCTATACCAATTATATACAAGGTTACAACAAAGACTTTACCTATTAAAGCATATATATGGCTTTGCATGGTACGTATGATTATTGTAACTCCATCATGAATGAATGGTGTGACGTGTGTTGAAGACAAGAATTTACGCAATTTCGTTGTCCTTGGGAGTCGTTAGTTGGTTGTTCCATAATAACATGCGTTTACTACAATTGCTCGTTTATCTGACCATGGCTCTTGGCTGTTGTAATCTATTCCTGATAAAATGATAAGATCTTCGGTCGGACTAACGACTATTTAGGTTAACCCTGACTCCATTGATAACACTACTTGTGTTACAATTAAAATTTGTTCTACTTTGTTTTATTCACATTGGCAAGACCGTATGTACATCAAATATTTAAAAACCATGACCGAGAACACAACAAATGATTGAATGATTGACATTTGATTTGATTGATGCTTTGTAGTAGTATCTCATCGTCAGCCTCTCCTGTTTCAACCGACACTGCCTTGTTGTAAGAGAAATCCAAAAAGACTCGAAACTATCGACCTGGCAGTTTTTTGGCACAATTTATTTTATCGTTTTATACCTTCCAAATAATTTATACTTTATTTTATTGTATTTAATATTGTGTAATTTGCCATTAATACTTTATATAACGAATATTTTACAACATGATTAAAATGTACATATATTATGCTTCATGCTTCAAAACGTAATTTGCATCTGATTTGTGCTCTTATCTGTTTTATATTCAGTAGAATGCTGTTGTCATTTGCTTGTTTAAGGTGAAATGAAAGATAACGATACTGCGAACAACTGGAACTACTGTAAAAAGGTGGGCTGAATTTTATCTTGACCAAAAGCATTTGCCCATTTAATTCCCGTGATGTCATCGTTTTTGTTCCATCGTCGTCTTCACGTCAACTTATCAGTTGATGAAAAAGTGGTCATAAACTGCACACTCATATATATTCATGTGATGATGAAATTGTAATGACAAGTTCGTTTTCCAAAGGAAAGGTTGTACTGTCCAAGCGACAAAAAATCTCATGAATGTAATATTTCTTTCTGCTACCGAGTAAACCACAACATACAATACAATTATTCTATTGCAACACATTTTAATAGTAGTTTTCTTACGGGTTAATTACGCCAGCGGGGACGTAAAAAGTGACGTGTTTGCAACATAGCTTTATAGACGCCGAAAAACATTACAGACTTTTTTCAAATACACCCATACACAATATTCTACATGCACATAACGCTCTGAGCCAAGTACCGGTAATAAAAAATTTAATATTATGTGTGCATTATGATAGGGAGAATTCTCCAAGGATTTTTCCTTTTTTCTTCCCTATCCAGCAATATCATTTTTATTTTATTTGCAACAAACATACATACATAATAAGACTTGGACCTCTTGTATAAGAAGAGATGCTAAAGCCATTATTATTCGAAACAGCCTTCCTTCCTTCTTTCTTATAAGGTCTCCTCTCATTGTTTATGTGGCTCACCTGGTTTGTGTGTCTTGGTACATAACTATCCACGCAAGAAGATGATTAGCAATAAGAAGTGCGGCAGTACAGCTCATTGAACACAAATTCACAATATTATTGTTTGCTCAAATATCTTCTCCATGCACAAAGTTCAAGAGAGTACGATTCTGCTTTGCGTTGCATGTACATTATAATGTCCATGTAGGATATATTCTACTGACGTACGTGAGAAACGACAAGGAATATTTTTTTCTTCACCTGTTCAAACTTTATTTGCCAACCCGCTGGAAGAGATATTTCTTGAGTGTGTATATTAGTGTTCGTTCATTTGGTTGAGTTGGTGAGAATGATTGCAACAACTGGAAATTGAGAGGCGTCATTGGATTCCTAACAAGTTCACTAAATTCATACCTGAAATGGTGCTATATGTAAATCAGTACAAATAGTTTATTCATGAAGAGCCCAAGTGAAAATGACTGTATTATTGCCGTGAGATCAACCATGCCGTTTCAAGTAGGCTCACTCTGAGAGTCACGGGAAATTGTGCGTCTTTTTGTACATATCGTACCGCCGTTTCTGTGAATAAAATTTTTAGTTTTGTATATTTTCCCCCTTGTATAATGTTTCCTGAAGAAACAGTTTCTTCATTGGAGGAGTTGCAGTGACAAGTTGTGCAGCTGAAGCTAGATGAATATGTCTTTCAAGTAACACCGCTAAAATAAGCGGCTTTTCTTGTTATGCGACAAATAATCCTAGAGAGTTGATCCCACGTCATTTTCCGTGCATTTTCTGTGATATAATTTATTTATGCTTAGTCAGTGATATTTGAAAACGTGACTTTATCATTACAAATTGGTAAAAATGTGGTTTTGGCTAGTCATAATTTGGATCCTCATCTGTGCCATTTCATATGGATACCTGTGTGTTGACTGGCAGCCAAAGACAGCACCGCCAAAGTCCAAGGAGGAAAGGAAAGGGAAGAATGGGGAAGACGGCCGCCAGCGTACTTCGAAATCGTGAGTGTAATTTTTATGTTAAAAAATATTCATTTTGATTGCATCGCATCTGCACAACTTTGGGGATTTTTAATGCATTTTTGAAATATGAAAACGCACGGGATGTAGAATCTGCTTAAAATTTCTTCAAGTCATTTATTGTAACATTAACAGTGTGTACGATTTTTGAACGTCGGAGCGTAATAATCATTTCTTTTTAATTTACAATTCTGTAGTAAATCGCAACACGCGCGTTTTCTTAAACACAAGGTGTAGAGTGCGTACCTGTACCAACTAGTCTATTTTCCTTTTTTTCAATTTCACTTCATCTCTCTCACTTTGCCTTTCTAGGTCGGTCATGGCTTCACAGACATACGTAAACCAGCATCTGTGTACTTGCAGAGTTCCGTTGTGTGCGCATGCATATGTGCATGAGCCCTTCCGTGCGTGCTTACCTCTCGCTCTTGCTTCGCACTTTTTATGCACAACCAGCAGGTTAAAAAAAATTCCTTTATTATAGAAATAATAGAAGGAGACATCTAATGACAACTCTTTTATGAAAGGACACGATTAAGTGACGATACGATCATATTTCATTTTTTTTGAAAGCTTCTTCCACTTTGACATATCCTTTTGTTATTGAGGAGAAACTTTTCTTACACAAGCGAAAAACAATTCGTGCTATCAATATGCAAACTAGTGTTATTATAGACATGCATTCACATCTTATCAACGTAAGGGCACAAATTATCCGATGCTGACAAACATGAATGATCAATTTCCCGTACATTTTTAGGTATACATAGATAGCAAGACAATTATACGCTTTGAACCGTTGCACCAACAGTACAGTAAAGCACAGTGTGTAAAAAAGGTTAAGTGAGATAATCACAGGAAACGGACAGCGATGTCAAGAGTTTTTGTTGAAGAAAACGGTGTCTACCTCTTCACCTTATGACTGTCTCTGACCCGTATTCATTATAATCGTTGATTTTTTTCTGTTACATTATTGGTACAGCTAGTTACAAAGTGTAAGATTAGCGCGTGTGGTTACTGACGATGAGAATAAGTTGTGTTCGTGTAGATTTGTACAATGCTACACAGAGATAGAAAATGTCCTTTTGTTACTACTACCACATTCAAATTCTTCTGCAAGTTAAAGGAATGTAGAAAGAGTGTACCTGAGGGGAATCATGTACAATCAGCGTCTGTCATCATCCCCGGGGTTGTTAACTCGATTTATGGTGATTTTTACTACGAACTATGAACATGATGTCAACGTTGCATATAGGCGGTCTTCGTGATGTATCTTTGTGGCATACTGTTCTGATTTTATTTTATGCTTTTCAAAACTGACCTTATAAAACGAACTTTGACTTTTTGAAAGGGATTTTCTACGATCGTGTTTGTTCGCCCGGTAGACTATTATTCGTTCTGGTTTTACAACTTGTTCTGATGCTCCGAGCAAGTATTAAATCGTTCGATGTTTTTTTTTTACCTTTTTTCTTTCTTCCTTCTGTGAACGCATTAAGGAGGACAGGTTGATAAATCGGAAGAAGCAGATCGAGGTAGAATGTTTTTAAATTGCACGTTATTTTTTATCCTTTAACTAACGTCAGTTCATTATAGTTTAGAGGTATTAATCACTTGATAATCCTTTATCGAACAGTACCCACACTAAAGCAATATAATACAACTCAGAAAAAAACGAGTTGGACTTTATCTGTAAAAGCATTACCTGTGCTGAATAAAATGGAAATAAATGTACCCTGTATGATCCCACCAATAAAACTCGTAGTCTGGTTGATTCTATAGGTGCCGTGTGGCTTCAGTCCCAAAAATTCTTCTCAAAAGTCATTCAAAATGAATGGATTCCCATGAGGTTTGTTATTGTAATGCCAAGAAATATGAGAAAATCGCCCAGTATTTCTACTTTCTTGTGGTTGTCTAGATAAAATCGTTAGATGATTCACATAATATTAGGCATCGGTATATGTATATTATATGCATGTGTATATGTGTGTGCACTTGGTGTTTTTTCGTTAGAGACGCATATGTGGGGTTTGCACTATAGAGTATAATATTCTTATGAATTAAATTTTTCCCTTTACTTCACAACATTCAGGAAGAAAAAAAATCTCCCCACAAACACGTTACGTTTGAGCAAAAGTATTATTTACTGTTGTTTCATGTTACTCTTAAATGGTGGGGAAAGAATCGGCGTGTGTATATCGCGTATCTAGCGCAATATGATCTGCGGAGTGTATCGTAGTAGTACCATGATGATGTATAGGTACATATATGTATGCTGTGAGTTACGTTTTTTAAAGGCTAACATCATTTTATAGATTTAGCACAACCCCCTCTCCCACATCATCGAGAAGTTGCGGTTGAGTTTTATGCAACTTTGGAATGAATTTTGCACTCATTATTACTGCATTGTGTCGGGCATATGGACTAAAAAAGAAAGAAAATCTACAGCATGAATCAACGGTCAACTTTATGCCAAATCATGAAGTCTCTACAATCGTAAATTAAAGATGGCATGATAAAGCCAAGATAAAAGTTTAATGTTACATTTAATGAATTCCCACAAAAGTCTTATTTCCTCTCATGAATGTACACGTATGAAACTAAATACTTGACAAGATGCCTTTCACATTAATTTCTTAAACTTGATAAAAAAAACCCCACTCCACTACGCGACTTAAACTTGATCAAAAAAACCCCACTCCACTACGCGTTCACTTTTGAAATGCTGCCTGCAGTTTTCATTAACTTGACACAGTAGTAAAAAAGGTAATTATATTCTTCAATAGTAGCTGTTGGGTTGCTAGGTAACTCAAAATTCCCAGCGCATTTTCCTTATTATGATCACATGTACCCAACAATTTTATGCATTTGGGCCATGAATTGCCTTGAATCTTGAATCAAGCCTCTCACAGGATTGCCCACCGTGTATGAGAATACGTCGTTGCCAAAATTCTTGAATCCTTTGTTGCTCAAAATAAAACCGTACGCGTATGAAAAACAATTCCATCTTAGTTAATTTATAAAACGGAGAAAAACTGTGCATTTAAGATAGCAAATGCCTGCATGTGGCAAAACAAATGTTTTTTTGCGTGACATTAAACAAAACTTTTATGTAAATGAGTATGCACAAGTATGGGAGACTCATCATGGGTCTCCCACTGTGACATACACTGACAATCTTTGTTTTCCCAAGACGACAAACCTTTCAGGCAGTAAAAAAAGTGAAGAGAAAGGAAAGAGGAAGAATTTTATTGCGTTCTACAACAACTATACACGCTACATTACTTCAGTTACTTTCTTGCCGAGTTTCATACTATATAGCACTTATAAAATTACATACTTTGCTTCCCTAGAAAGCTTTACGCCCATCTAATAGGTGATGTCACTTGAAAAGTGGTGTTTTAGAGAACAGCGATGCGTTTATGATTGTACATTACATTACATACCACAGGGCTGACGATTATGATGATGATGACGATGACGACGTTCGATTTTCAAATGCTGTATTGTTTCACTGTTAGAAAAGCTTTTGTGAAAATATTGATGTCATGACCTGTGTATAGAATGGAAATCATTATTGGGTTTTACCTTTCTTCGTGCTGTGGTATGAAGTCATGATCTTGTCACGATCAACGTATCTCCAAGTCATTAATGATTCAAGACTTTCAATTCATCTCGTTTCTCTCTCTCTCTCTCTCTCTTCCTTCTTATACAGCTTCCCTTCCCCATCTTTCTCAATAAAATAAGTCACCGCATGAATATGTACTGTCATCTTATGGTTGCGTTGTTCGTGTACCAAATATCTTCACTGTGCGTTCACAAATCATAGGTCGCTATTACTGCCGTTCAAAAATGTGACACACATATACTCTTTAAATTACTAACAATAACTTTTTTTAACGTTTAAGCTTCGAAATTAATATTTCATGAATTCACGTATAACCGCGTGTGTGCATGATATTGCTTAAATAACGGCTGCGTTTTTATTATTACATATTAGACTAAAGTAATAATTTGATTATTTCAATCTCTAAATATATGCTTGGAGATTTCGCTGAATAATACAAGTGATTGGTGTGCTCAAACTGAAATTAATGAAAAGTCACACCATTTACTGATAAATTACCTTTTTATTAATGGAAAGGTATTCCTGAACATATTCAACATTTAACGATTTAACAATATATTACAGATTGTTCTCATTTCTACTTCACTCATTTGGTTAAGTAATCGCGTTTTTCCAAGCACCCAGTAAAGTGATGATTATCCCAAATTGAATCAGTCAAGCTTAACCACAAGTGCAGTATAAAATAGACTCTTCTCCCATCAATGTTTAGATGTTACTTAAGCATAAAATTATCTTCTTAGACTATTATTAACCGTAAAGGTATAAAATTATTCGAGGATTATTTAGCATACGTAATATAAATGCAAAGTGCAGAGAGCTACACAATGATGATGATGATGATGTGTTGCGATATAGTAATCTTCTGCGCTACACACAAAAGGAAAATGCTGAGGACGATATTATACTTATCATCAAATTTTAAATAAGTACACGAGGAATGAATTGCTGCTCTCTGAATATATACCTAAGAATATAATAATCCCTGTTAATATATATAACATTCCACCATTTTATTCTATTTGAACTGAAACTATACCCGTTCTCCATCCTGTACATTGGGATTAATGTAATATACAACATACCAAGACCATTTGTTTGCATCTTTGTTGTTGTAATACAGGTAACAGTTGTTGTTGTGGTACAGAGAAGACTCATTTACTTTCCTTCAGGATGAACGCTCAAGAATGTTAAGAAGTGAATGTATTACAAAAAATTATGTAGGTATGCTCATTATGTGGGCTGATGAAACAAGCCCTACAGAAAGTCTAGAGTCTTAACTAAAGTAAGAGATGTGCATTCTCGCTGCCTTACTTGATTTTAGAAAAAGGATTTCATGCCAGTAAAGTGAATGCATCTCCATACAAATTTGAAGTTGAACAAGCGAAACACTTCGGTTTATGGTACTCAGGTGAATTTACAACAGCATGCTGCTGCACGAGCAAATTGTAAAATGTAGTCAGCTCCAGCAGGGAAGTAAATATCAATGTTTAAATACAAAAAGTGAGTGAGTACCTGTGTAGGTATTAATAACAAAACGAAGATGAAGTGAACAGTGAACCTGACAATGAATTCAGGCAGTCAGAAATGAGAAATCCTCTGTGCCTGTCTGTATGTATATATACTCACATGAAGAGCGATATATTAGAAGGTTGAAACGTGTGTAGAAACATATATCTCTCATCATCCCATATTAAAAACTTTTAAACTTTCAGTACACAACATTCACTACTGGCCTTGCCTTACATTTACCACATTACATGAGTAGAATTCAATTGTTGCATTTTTACACGAAAATGAACGTACATTTATGCTTGTAGATGGACGATCAGGGAGAATTGTGTATGCATGTGTAACAAAACAACACCTGTGGTATCTCTCTCCCTCTCTTTTACCTTTTTTACAAAGATGAGGGGCCTGTAATGCAATAACACGGACGGCCAGAGAGTGGATTGTTTTGTACTAGTGCTGTAGCCAACTGGCAAGTTGTTCTGTTGTCAAAATTCAAGAACTTCCACCACAACTACACCTACTTTATCGTTCTTCTCCGTCCATCCGTTTTTGACGGTTTTCCTGTTTCTACAATCATCATTATCGCCAAGCCGTATTTATGCCCCTTTTCAATATTTCAATATTACTACGGCGGACTCTGCGTGAGTAAAAGCTTGTCTGGCTTGTGTAACGTCATTTTTATCATTGCAGTGCGTTGTAACTGCTATGCTATTTCTATTTGTCATTTCGTGAGCTACACGAATGGCAGATACCTACACATTTTTTTATACAAATAATGCGATAATAGTAATAATAAAACGTAAAGTGGACTGTGCCAGTGCTTCCCCTCTGGCGACATGTGTGTGCAGCCCTATGAAAGATAAGAGTAAACTAAGAGTATCCTGTGTATGGCGTTCCCTGCCTCATTGTTGTTAGTGGAGTAACCGAATACCGCATACGACTACTACTACACAAGAATAAAAAAACGACAACAATATTTCGTGACGTGCCATACCGAATATTATATCGCGATTGCTGGTTGTTATTGCTGTAAGAGATGCCTGGGTAGTTTTCTTACATGCACACTTTGTACGTACTTCCTCAACTCTTTCAATTTCTTCGTGTAACTCCATTTCAAACAAATTTTCATTCATCTGCGAAACATGATTTTGCTTGTGATGTGAAATGTACCAACAAACTTTGTGACATAAATACTACAAGATTTTACAGATAATGCGTTTGCCTATATGTGTACGCATCGAGTGCTTTTAGCACCAAGTCTGCGATGATAACAGCTTTTTTTGTCAGTGAAATAACAGTGCTCAGTTGTCAGTCTTTCGACAAATTCACGTAGGTATTTTCAAGTTTTCCCCCGAACAAACACACACATATGTGAATTATTATCATGTGTTGTTATTTTCATTTATCGCTTTTAAAGATAAATTCATAAAAAAGCTCCTCTTTCTCCGTAGGTGTTAGATGGCACCTTTGGGGGTATTTGAAGTGGCAAAAAAGTGAAGTGTTTGATGTAGTAAATATATTTCGATACAAATTTCCTTCTTAATTTGTCATAATATTGTAGGGATAATAACTTGCTGATTATGGTGGGAAGCACTACTGGGGTGATAAACGCATTTTTTCCCAACTGCTGTGCAGATTATTTGTGCTCCTCCTGTCATGGTGTTTATTGTATGAATGGAATACATCATTCCTGTGAATTGTGTAGTTTCATTAAAGCCCAACTGTGGTGTGGTTATTTTATTTGATTAGTGTCGATAACTGAAAGTGGAAAAATACCACCTGGTTCTCTGTGGTCCTACTTTTAAAACATATGTAAACGGTACGCAGTTATCTATAATTTTCCGTTCTAACGGGCTGACTCATAACGCAAAACCAAAAAGTCTACCTTAATAACCAACAATTAGAAGCGAGTTAACTTGTCTGTTGTTGACTTTCATATTTAGTGACGGACTATTATCAGCTTCTAGACCAAAAACTTTCAGCGAGATGCAAATCGATCAATGTTAATATTGGAGTGATGCAATAACATTAATATTATTGACACATTCTTTGGAATTTTTATAATTTACGTCATTTTTTTTGGCACACGGACGCACAATCGGGTTTCATATTATATGAGCAGAAAAAGTGCCATTTACAGACAGCTTTTAGTGCCTATTGTGATACCGACGACCATTCGGAGAAACAGCAGAGGATTGGATTATATGTAGCTGTAAGGTTAGTGGTATGCTTTTTTAAATTAAATGTAGATAAATATAAGTACATCGAAACGTTTAAAACGCAATATCACCAAGAAATAAATGGTGCAATGATGTGTAGAAATTTTTGTAGAGAGATGTGCATATTTTTTTTTTAAATTGCAATTTTCAACCAATTTTTTCATGACTTTGGAGTAAATAGCATGTTTAAATTTTAAGCCTAAACAGGTCTGTACAACTGTTTCATAATGATAAATCAGAAACAATACTTGGCCACGGTTTTATAACATTTTTTTTTCAAAAAAGCTTCAAAGGTTTGTTAGTCGTAGAGACAACCAACCAAACATTTATTTCCCTGCACGTATTCTCTACACAACTGCTTTGTTAGTTACCCCATGACGTGATGTACATAGCACAGCCAGTACCAGAAGAACCAGAATCAGACAAAAAAACTCATATTTGTTGACAAAGCTCGGCTACTTGTTGTAGTGGTGGGTTGTTTGCACCGCTAATTTGCATGCGGTTTTGAATTTTGAAGGCCCATGTAGCACACTAAATAACTGTAATTCTCCTCTCTCTGCGCACATTTGGTTCTGCGTGTTATACACGGAGAGAATTTTTCTATCTAAAACCAGCTGAGGCTTTACATTTAACGAGATAAACTTTAAGCAGACTCAAAACATTTTTGCCTCACCCTCCTTACAACCTATAATAAGAAAGCACTACATCTGCCTATTTACTAAATGCTAGAAAAAAAACCAACTTGACCTCAGATTCAAAAGTATGAGGTAAATTTCACATCATCATTAGTCTAGGTATTATATGCAAGTTTGTGCAAAACGTTGTTTGGTGTGAGGGAGGTGTTTTTTCCCACAACATAAAATATCTTTCCAAAGACAGCATGACTTGAGTTACAAACATTATTTTACAGAAAATTCTCATAAACAGCAGAACTGAGGTATTTTCCTTTCGTGTGGTTTACAATAAAACAAAATGCTTTGTTATACAAGCCATCATCATCATAATAAAACAGCCACATAGCAAAGTTTTTTTTGCTGTTGTAAAATAAATCAGTGATAATTATTAATGCTCTTGAGAGTATGCGTATATTTTACGGGAACTTGGCTTTGCCTATATTATGTTTTAAAATGACTTAATAGTTGGTTATGCACTTGTAATTATTCCGTATGAACTTGTACATAACGAACTTTCAAATCAGACTAGAAAAATGATGCTGCAAATGAGAAGAGCAGGACAGCCAACAACACAGCAGGGCAATGGTTTAATGGTGGTGGTATATGAAGTTTTCATTTACTGCATTAATTAAAACCTTTTCATCGTTGTTCTGCTTGCGAGAGAATCACAAGTTGTATATGGCATCTTTTTTAAAACAAAAGTTCAACAATTCTACACGTATTGTCTCATAATTGAAAACAGGTGCTCATCCATACAAAGTTATGATGACATAAAAGCCGTCTATGAAGCTGAGAAAAAAATGTGCATAACGCAGAGTATGTGTGGTGTGCTAAAAATCCCTATATCCCACATTATAGAAACCTCTAAAGAGCTCATATGCATGTCTGCCCACGTAAAATCAAATTAAAAGTTTGTCTGCTCTTAATATATTAGGTAGTCTGCTATAAAACCAAAGTCTTTTAAACTATCCCACGGTATCCCACAACACATTTCTACATGGTATTTGGTATTATATCTTGCTATATTCATATGCGTTTATATTATCGTGGCATGCTAAAGTTGTGTATTTCAATGATTTCTGTAAATGTGTCGCATCTCTCGTCAACCAAACCACCAACCATATTATTCGTAACACTCACAACGTTGTGCCAAAACGGTTCTCTATTTCCATCATTGTCCCAGTTTACGGACGGGGTGGAGGAGCGGATAACTTACTTGAAAACTACCTTTAAAGCTTGCTTCTTATTCCCCGTTTCTGTTATCATCGACGTGTTTTTTATTATTAGATACATGCATTTCATGATAAATGAACGAGGTATCACTATATCCGCACATGAATACCGAGTAATACATGAATAGTCACCACAGGTATGCACGTATGAAGCGTATAAAAGTTTTCGTTTTAAAAACGGTCAACTGCCGATTGTTGGTGGTGGTATGGCTTGTTGCAAAATGGCTTT
Source organism: Callyntrura guangdongensis (assembly GCA_027744295.1). Classification (NCBI taxonomy): domain Eukaryota; kingdom Metazoa; phylum Arthropoda; class Collembola; order Entomobryomorpha; family Paronellidae; genus Callyntrura; species Callyntrura guangdongensis. The sequence continues at coordinate 12,493 of JAHZNB010005985.1, forward strand.
GTATATTGGCTAGCCGTATAAAAAATGTTGACGAGAGCCTCTCTACCAACAGTCATTTCTCCTTATTATTATTATTATAATATTACATAGTTGATACAATATTCCTTTTAAAAAGGAGGAATGGAGCGCTGAGAGTGAATGCCCCATTCATTTCCTAGTCTTTGACGTTTAATATAAAACCCTTCATTTACTTTTACCATTGTTGTTTCAGTCGGTTGAGAGTGTACACAGCTGCAATGGCATATATGTGCTTGTCATCATGTCTGTAAACTCGTGAGCAGCTTTTTCAAAATATATATCAGAAAAACTAAAGTCTTTTGTGATTCAATAAACTCTTCTGCTTTTTCACACAAAAGTTAAACAAAATACAAACACCATATTCAAGGAAAACATACGTAGTATTTTTTTTTGTTTTTCTCGTCTCGTGGAAATAAATAACATGTGTGTCGTTATGCTAGAATCTTCTTCAGTTCAAGGTTAAAGTATTGTTTGATTTGCGTGTAACAATGTACACCCTCGTGAAGAAGACAAAAGTGACAAAAACAATCGAGCTAATTTCCCCTTTGAATGGCTGTGCGGGGGAACAAAGACCATACTTCCAAGAATTTAATGGACTCAATTTAGGTGGAGATGGTGTAGGTTGCACGTACAGAGATGTGGAAGGGAGTGATCCCTTTAATGGAAGAACAACATCGTTTTCTGGGGTTCATCGTAGTAACAGTAGCCCTACAAAGCCTATTGGGCGTAAAGGATCATGTTGTGGTAGTAGTACCAGCAGCAATTTTAGCAATGGTGCGGGTGGTGGTAGCTCAAGAAAAACTTATCAACATCAGTTTTTTGATGATGATTACCTTGTTACGTACACCAGCAGCACCAGTCGTAGTGCGAGGCATCAGAGTGTAACTAAAAGAAATGAGGATAATGGTAGCAGTGATGAAGTTAAAAATAGGTAAGTCAAACGAACGTATACTTTGAAATTACTACAAAAAATTTAAAATAATACACAACATTGCTACATATCATAGCAGATCAACAATTGCAGGTTGTGAATGGAAATCTAATAGTAAAAATTGAAACGTGAAAATCACCTTTTGGTGCAAAAAAACTACGTTTCTACATCTCACACAAGCAATGATTGCAATTGCTGTATTAAATGACTAGCTGGGGGCATCAAAACTAGGGAAATTTTTCTTACGTTGTTTGATGATCGTGTTTATAATGCGTTGTAATATGCAGATGCAAAGATGTATTTTGATGTGTTAACAACGATGAGTTGTACAAATGAACACTCACCTTGTGTATCCACTTATTCAAACATTTTTGTAATATTTGATGTGTATTCACAAGTAATAGCACAACAAATTAGAGATTTTTACGTAAAAAGGCGTCCGTCTGTTAATAATATTGTTTACTGTTCGCGATGATTTTCCGGTTGATTGTGTTTATAGATGTGAATTAATTTATAGTTAAAGTTAATTTTCTGTAGAAAAAGTTGAGATTTTTAAAAAAATTGGGTGAACTAGAGCAATCTTATAATATTGTTATGAGATTGTTATATGATAAGGTAGGTTAACAAAAAAGGACCCCCAGAGTAGTTTTAAAGTACTGTTTTTCAAATATCACTTTATTTACTTTGTAAAATTAAAAATTTAATGCAGATACTTTAAAATTAGGCATTGTTTGGTCAATTTGTTACAACATGGATGGAATAGCGTACAATGAGCAGTTAAAAATCACCGTCCTTTTACTTCTTTAAAAAATGTATGTGTGAGAGGTGAGAGGCAGTCTTGGTTTTACTTGCATTCAGTCAGATTCTAAGATCCCTTGATAAACAGCGTTGTCCTTTGCAAAGTATTTTGTTTTAAGAAATTTACAGGTATACATAGCGGGCGTAAACAAAAAAATCAACGTTAAAAAGCTGGCAAGGAGCTTCGTTACTGATTCTGACGTTACTTCGACCTACAGGCACACCACAGTACAAGGCCGCAGTTTTAGGTATAGTACTTATGTAGCCCTAAGGTTTTGCCACATAATATGTAACACTTTAAATTAAAGTGCACGAAATCAGATGAATATTATTTCTGCTGTGTGGAGGGCAAAATACGGAAAACATGGAGTATAAACAAATTGGGTGATTATATTTTAATTTATACCCACCACGGCGCACGTTTTGATATAAAAATATAATTATTGCAAAGCAACACTTCTTGTGCGATAAGATTTCGGTGCGCAATGCGTTCTTGATCAACTAAAGGCGTTTTTACGTAATGACTTGATAGCAGTGATTGTATACACCATTACGCCAAGTTAAAATTGGGATACAGTTTAAATATTATTATTTCAGGTGGCTGTTAAACGATTTTTTTAATTATTAGACTGCATGCCACACACACCGACCGACACACAACAAATGGATATATAATCTCCTCATATACAAATCCTATTAATTTATTTTGATTCTCGTTGAGTCTGACAAAATTCCCCCTCTTTGAAAAGGCATTAGGAAAGTAGTTTATTTTCAATCGTGCAATTAGGGCAACACTTTTTACAAGTTAATGTTCTCGCAGCATATTTATATACCACTACTCCACTTACAGTCAACTATGCACCGCGTACGAAAGTAACATTTGCAGATCATCGTACGTTTAGCCGTAGGCCCTATACCAGCACCACCACGTTTGATTATGATAATGACGTTTGGTGTTATGCCGCAGCGCGCTAAGCACTGTTCATCTCCACTGTTTCTATTATTACGTACATATGAAAGTAAAATTAGGGAGAAACTAGGTGATCAAGCCAATAACCGAAGACCTTGGCTTGTTTTTGGATTGCGTACCTACTACCAATTACCAACAGAGAACGTACTGCTCAAAATCTCCTATCGATTTGTATTTGTATCAATCGGGATTGGGTGTGCTTTTGTTTTTATTTATTTCTCCCTTACCTACTAAAATTGGATACCTGGCAGATAAAGTATGAACACTTGCATTACCAAAGTACCAATACTTACAAGGGACAACGAAGTCAAATATAATAGTAATTAGTCAACAGAGTACCGCACCGGCTTACAGCAACAAATCAGTACACTACCAGTTTGTCAAACAATCTTTCCAATTTACGTATTTCATGTTGCTGCATACAACAGACAGACTACAAGACTACACACAGACGTGTGCATTCGGTGTTGACGTTGATACAGTACCTGATAGTATAGCTGTTCATTGTGGTACATTCTGATGATGATGATGATGAGTGGCGCATTTATAAAATTTAGTACGATATGTAATAGGTATGATTATATGACGTTGACGCAGCTTCAATACGTCTTCATAAAACGGTCCTGTTTGATTTAAGAGCAGATGGCTACCTGCCATAATCGAATGTTCTGTAATCAATCTCGGCACTTATAGCGGCAACAGTCTAGTCAATTAGCGTCAAAGCAGCGGTTTTCTTCCTTGTATTTAATTGCAAATGACAACAAGCACCATTCATTTTGACTCAAAGGAGTATGCAGTTACACACATAAAACAGCTCTGATTACAAAATCTGGGAAACTGGCATGAACTTTGCAAGTCAAGTCATGTAAAACGTAAAGCTGTGTTGTGTCGTGATTAGCTTTTATCCATTTTCTTTTAGTTCAAACATTTTTTTTTCTTTCTTTAGATACGCATGAAAGTACGTCCTGTAAACACCCAAGTATATTTTTCAGTATATTAGGTATTCAAATAAACGCTTGAAGGTGAAGTTTGCTGAAAATGTTTTAAAAAGTACCTCGGGGTAGAAAATAACGGTTAAATTCAAAGAAGCGTCGTGTGACACTATCTGCAATCTGTACATGGCGCATCTCTTAACATACATAAACAAAACTTTTCGCACTTGACTGAGCAGAATAAATTTCGTAACAATTTGTATGTAGATAATAGAATTTATTCACAGTTTTGTTTATTATTTATTTTGCAAATGAAATATGGCAAATAAACATTCCTAATTAGTTGTTCCTTTGCATTTGACACAGTTGACAGTACATTGAAAACTGTAAAGAACATGACGATTAGCAGTGTCTAAAACGTATTAGCTTTCGCTTCACAGCATAAATGACCAATAAAATAAAACACAGCACCTTTCTAGCTACCGGCTAATAAAGAAAGCGAAAGTAACAATGACTCACTAATACCCTATTAAGCACGCTTGGCTGGACATGGTAATCTAAAAATGGCTTTGGGTCCATCTTGGGAGGATTACAACTACAACATCTGAGAAGGTGAGGACGATCCTGATTAATGCCTTACTTTCTTGTCAGCAGTATAGATGATAATAATAACAATACTGGTTCTGCTTGTGCATAATATATGCTTGTAACGACGAAAATGATGGTCTATACACATACTGTACTTTACTTAAAAGAATGTGCAATACACACATACTTATACACCTTTGTAGTTTATTCCTTAAAGTGCTTGCAAGCGTTACTTGAAGCACCTTATTATTACAAAATGGGTCTCTCGTATGCTTCTGTTTGACTTAATAATGAAAGAATTAATCGTAGAAAACTCTCCCTTTTCTCGTACTTGGCTTATTAAAAAAATACTTTTGACAAAAACTATGATGATCCACCCAGATGCACTCAAATTGATAGCTTTTGTACGTAGATTTTCCTCAATTGTGAAACTACAACAGTATGTTTAACTGTTGATCATATGTCGTTGTAGTTAAAGCTTGTCACTCGACAACAGACGCTTTATTTTATCTTTTTATGCATTATATATTTTTATTTATATGCGTGTGAAAACGAAATTGCCTTGCCTTAACTGAAGTACGGCGTGCCTTGAAGAATGAACGTAAGTGGTTTAAATGTACACCGTCTAAAAGTTTGAATTCGACGTAGTGTTTCCCTCGCCCCTTAAAACATTTTAATGCTTGTCAACAGCAACAGTAAACTAATGGCCAGTCGCGTGTATGCGCCTGACAAAAAACACATTTGACAATATTTCTGAACAGTTTGTCTTTCATGCAGAAGCGTTTTTACGAAAACGTTTTTTAATGCAGCATTAACCAGCAGTAATGGAGTCATTCCGTGTCGTGTGGCCCTGTGACACTTTATAAGTATAAAGCTTGCATGATCAATGTGCAACGCAACGCAGCTCCTTCTGTTGCTTATGAAAGAAATAACAATAATAATGTCAATTACTCACTGCATTAGTACAAAGGTTACCTACCATACTGCATCAGACCTTGCAACATAAAACCACAGCAGGCATAGGTTTAGTTTAATAGTTAGTGATTTCGTAATGGACTCCGATCGCAGCATCATAAAATAACTATTACAGTTGGAATGTCATAACAAATTGGTGTTATCCAGAGACTTTATGCTTACCAGATCAAAAGTACAATACAGACGAATAATTCATCAAATCAACATCGTCGACATCACAAAAATGGTACATTCATTTACGTTGTTCGTGACGTGTGTGTAAGCCAACCGAAAGCAAAAGTATTTTACCAGCGAAATGGTGACTGGCAAAGTTTTTTCCGCAATCCCATTAAACCTAAGGTTGCGTGCTACCTGTAATAATAATAAAAGTCATAATAAGGCAAATGGTATGCTCGTGTGAACGCCAGTGTGCAAAAAAGTAACTAAGAAAAATGGCGATTATGAATACGGATGCTGCTGTATAGATATAGTCGGTACTCTTATGTAAAAAAAGGTATTAAGGTGCGCAACACAGTATTAGCAATTAGTTTTTTGTTAATGCGTTGGCTACAAAGAAGGAATTAGTCATTGCATGAATTATTCAGAAATATGCCAAAAAATGGGCATGTTAACAAATTAATACAGGAGTGTACCATACTTTATTAATACATGTTACAACATCGAAAGATTCATACTTTTTTTTAGCAAATAAAATTATTAATCACACTAATCACAGCAGGACGCGAACTCACAGTCGAGTCATATATTTGGTTGGTTAATAATATCATACGCACAGTATAGCACGGTGATTGGCTTATTATTAATTTCAAAAAAATAATTATCAACAATAAAATTTATCATTAGCATAAGTCGTCGTTAGTTCGCTCCAAATACGTCGGTACTCCATCATTAAGATTTCGTAAAAGATTTTGATATTGCCTACTGCTGAATTTCCTAGGAAGTTTGAGAGCCATCAACTTGAACGTACCTATTGTACTCCCATTTCAATAATCCAATTTGGACGCATTTTTTACGCCGTTTATATGCCGCTGATAGCACGGCAACGAAAATGCTACATATTATGTGTGTATAGCTATTAACGAACACATATAGTGCAATAAGTTCTACCAAATACGCCTCTGTTTTAATCTTTGTTGCGCTTCATTACATCATCCTTTCTGAGAAGCCGTATTAAACGAATGTACCAAAAAGTGAGTGCAGTGACTAGTGCATAGAATAATGGGCTTTGCATATAAAACGTTTACGGTTGGCACCAACAGTGTCTTTTGACTCTTTCTGCAAAGACAAAAATGTATGATCCTCTCACCATCATCATCATCACTCATACGGAAAGGAATTTATCTAGTTTGTCCGTTCCATGCGAGTGATTTTTGTATTTATTACTACCTTAATGCAGGCTGTTATTAACTAATATCTATGTTACTTAATAGCACTACTATTTGCAATGACAGGAGCAATACTATCTACTTTGCATTAAGTCATGTAGCACAAGCAGGTTGTCAATGTGCATAATGCTCGTCTATTTTTTTCCATCGTGCTCTGTAGAACACAAAAATAGCGCCCGTCATAAAAAAAATCTTTTTATTAGCTTCCTTTTCATTTGCATAATATGTAATTACTGACACCGACAATCAGCAACCGACATTCACTCCCCTTCCACCCACTCAAAGCTGTGAAATTATCTATAGGTATGTATGCTATTCAAGATACGAAATGATATTTAGGTACACAATTAACTCTTCCAGTGAGTTTTGATGCAAGCTACTAATCAAGCATTTTGAGGAAATCTTTTTTTTTGTCTACGTTTGTATCTTTTGCCATTATTTTGTATTGCGTTGCAAATATTGTTGCAGGTACAAAGATTATTGCAGATTTGGTGTATCATGTAGAGGTTTGTGTTCAGAATATATTTTATCTGGCTAAAAACTGCATTCTGACGTGATACACGATAGAGACTAAACTTGTTAGTTTTACAACGTCAATGTTATGAGATGCTTTTAAACCAGACTTGTTATTTCATATACCCAATTCCAACACATGGTAAATGGTGGAAAGCCGACGAAATGGAAAATTAAAAATGACACACACAATAGCTTAAAATAAAGCAGACTTCCGGAGTCCTTCAGTTTTTCGGCTTGTAAAACGAGATGTGATGTTGAAAAGTTAGATTGCTGCAGAGGATAACCATAAAATATACACTCTTGTACGTACCTCTTGATGGCAACGACACTGCTATCCGCAGGTACATGTACGTTTTGTTACATGCATAATATATGCCTCCGTAAAACATGAACCCTGTCATTGCATACATTTTGACCTACACGTATGACTATGACGCTAAAATATATTTAAAATGAATAAAGTACATGTGGAAGGGGATCTTACTGTAGTTAATACAGCATCATTTTTTCCTATTCCGCCAACATGAATTGTGGTTTCAGAGACAAACTTAAAAATATATAATAATTGACAATGAGAATATTTTTCCATAAGAGTAAAAAGTGCACGAAAGCGTGCATACTTACCTTCGTGTATAGCCATTAAAATGTATACCTGTGCTGTTATTTTCAGTTTTTAAAACATCTTACATTACATTGTTGTAATCATACAAGCACATTTTGACTTTTGACGGTTAGATGAACACTATAACAGCTAGAAATAGTTGTCCGTCTGATGTTGCCAGAAATAGTTTTCAAGTGTATTATGTGTCAACCGACAAGCAAAAGCCTACATGCACTCCACACATTAACAGGAGAAATGGAAAAATCACAGATTACCATTTCAGTGTGTGTGTGAATAGATTTTTTTTTGTTTTTTAGTTACTCGTACATAGGATTAGCCATTCAGATATGCTCTGCTTATTTACGATCTAGAGTTGACGCGATCTACTTCACTCATCACCACATAACTACACATCAGCCTCATCATCATGTGGAATTTGTAGCTACTAAACACTTCTAATGAAACAATTTTTATTATCTGTATTGTTAGTACAACAATAACAACGCCGATAGCAAACCATTGCGTATTTTTTTTGCTTGTATAGTAGCAAGACCTAGTAAAATCATTCGATTGTGGAAAAACAGATCTTTTTTTGTTTTTGTCAATAGCAAAATCCTCAAATATTTTGACTAAGAAAATTTAGTTCCATCCAAGGCAAATTACACAAATATACATATACGCTACACCTGTATTTATATTTTTTATACCATGTTAATGATAATCGTAGCACAGTCCAATAAGCTCACTCTTGAGTTTAAGAGTGAACGTGTTGCGCATATTAGCTGCATCAGAATTTTTTTTACAGTGAGTGATTTATTGATTGCAGCAGGCAGTAAAACAGAAATACCATACTTAACTACGGTACTATACCGCTGCTAATAATAAGACTAAACTCAACTGCAAAATACAGAAATGCGTATGTTTGTAGGTGTAGGTAAACTATCACGTACTATGTGCCCTATTAACAATTAAATCTTCTCTGCTGGCTGGTTTTTTAAACTATAACATAACCTAAAACCACAAAACAAACGCAAGTGTTAAAAAAGGTAAAAACAGAAAAGAGGTGTTTGCCTACAGAATACTAAGACAAGATAAACATTAATCATGTCCCTTTCATTGAGAATGTATGTAGTTTTTACCTACGCATTTTGGAAAACATTTGGGTAGTTTTCATCTTATCTTATGATGAGACAGTAGCAAACAATGTTCCGCGCGCAGTGTGTACAATATTGAGGCAGAGTTGACTTTTCCTTTGGTTAAATTGTCACTGCTGCAAAGTGGTGGTGGTCTGCAAAAGTTTTCGTTGAAACAGGTGGAAGGATTTTCAGATGTGAAAGTGAAATAGAGTACCGCAAATAAAACATAAATTTCATGTGATTCGCAAAAGTCAATGAAATTTTCATTGTCAGTGTTAGTTTCACCATGAACGTATCAAATTGTATTCAAGCGTTAACTGGAGATCATCCTTGAATACTGGAGCTAGAGCTCTGTGAATTGTGCTCTATATAGCTATAATGAAACGCAGGAACAGTTTTATTTGGTTCAAAAATGCGTAAACGTGAACAAGTGTTGTATAGATCGTAGTGGTACGTATGCGTAATCAAAAACATGCCTGTTATAAAGCAATCCGACAAATCAAAGTCAAAGAGCCTTGGCTCTTCCATCGACAAGATACCAAATGAAGGGAAAAAGTTTAACTTGAGGTTTGAGAAAGTGAGCAAAACTGACACTGGTGGTACTACCAGTAAACGGTTAAAATGCGTGACATCTAATTTCAAATGCTTGTTTTACAAACGGAAGTCACGGGAAAGTGATGGCAGGTCAGAAAGTTCCAAATCAAGTAGTCCTACTGGGGACTCTAATCATTCGTCAAGTCCAACAACGTCGGATGGGTTTTTATCCCCTGATTTGGGTTCAAGGCCAGTAGTGGAAATTCCTGTTCCGGCAGTGAGAAGATCGAGGACAACGTCAGGGGGAACACTAGATAGACCAATTGCTGCTCCAAGAACCAGCAGACCGTCTATAGTCTCCAACTCAAGTAGAATTCCTGCTCAGCAAGTGATCTACGATGAGAAATCTAGCTTACGGAATTTTCACTTACAGAGCCTAGGGCAATTAGGGTCTCAAGGCCAATTACTCTTTCGTGCGCCAACTCAAAACTTTCGTCATCCTCCACCGATTTCATCACCCGTACCTGGCCCGCCCCTACCTCCGAGGAATAACTGTAATTTTCCTAGCGTCGTGTATGCTCCAGGTAGAGGTCATATTCCAATGATGGCGTATGTTCGGGGACCATTTCCCCCGTCACGGCATCCCCAAAACCTAACGATGGGGCGCCGTCCTCCTCATTTTGTTCCTCCGCCTCCGCACGTTGTCAGAGTGAGGGCTCATGGTCAACAAGCATTTATACTCCGTTATCCTCCACCGCCGCGATTGTTATTTCGTTCTCCATATGAACACCCTAATTATGGTCATCTGCCTGAAATGGCATCACAACACGGTGTCAATTATCATGATGGTGATCATGATCCTAGTCAGACTAAATATCCACACTCTGCCTTTGAAGATGACTCTGCATCAGTCATGCAAATGCCGTCGATTCCTCCACGCAATCAGTCATTGCTCATGGACATGCCGAAATCTTGTCGTTCCAAAGAAACTCTGGCCATTCAGCATCAGCACCATAGCTTGAAGAATGGGCTGTTTCATACACTTCGAAGACCTTCCAAAATGTTACCAAATGAAACAATTGTCTATAAGACACCAAACCAGGCAGACAGTGGCGAGAATAACAAGTCAGCTCGCAGGACAAATGTTGAGGTCTATTCACATTACGAAGAAAGAGACCACGTAAAAAATCGAAAAATTACCAGCAATAACAATGAGATCAATCGATCTTTTCATCCTGTTGGAGGCAGTGAGCCGTCCATTCATCAAGCGGCTTCACTATGGCCCACAGTTCTAATCGACCATAAGCTTCCAAGAGTACCCAACCCTGTGCAAGACCACCATCAACGCCAAATAGTTACTCAAAATATGAGACAACTTGGCAATCGGAAAGCATCGCTTATGAACATTAGTTCTAACAAAGATATCAGTAATGATTCCATCAAACTTGAACACGGATCAGTATCATGCATGGACCTGCGGAGGGTAGGAGAGAAAAGCAACGATAAAACTTGTGCTCCGTGGTTTCGATGGTTTGCAAGGTATACAATTTTGCTTCGGTTAACTCCATAACATTCTTCTCAATATTGGGCACAACTTGATCCATTGTACCGCTTTCGTCTTTAGATTTACTTAACGACTAAATCTCAACCTGTTAACAAAACAAAATATAGGTGTACCCAGGTACCAAGATGGATGAAGGCGGATAACAGATAATTTATACATTAAAACTTAAATTGGTATAATGTCGATATATAGGGATTTTCATTGAATAATGTTAATTAAGGTATCTATCTAAAGCATTCATCACAAACTCACTTTGCTCAGCTATGCATACTTACTACTGTTTCTCTCTCACACACACGCTACACCAGTGCGTTGAAGCAACACTTGTGATGAGGAAATCAAAGGAACTAACTTTCTGTTCGTTATGCATACAACGACAACATGATCAATATATATGCAATTTAATTTCAAAGGGAGTTTCCTACGTGTAAGATCAGATTTCAAAAAAAATATACGACATCCTATATAAATTAGTATTTCTTTTGATGATGATAAGCTCATCGTCATTACTGATGAATAATGTGGCTGTTGAGCAAATTACTGGCAGCTGTCCAATTTGTGTTTGCACATTACTAGCATTTTGAAGTGGGGGTACTGTCGTTGATATAATGTTTGCCGTCTGAGGAAGCACATAATTTGTAAAACCATATGTTATGCACACATTATGCAGTTACGTTCACAATATGTACCATTTTTGTAAGGAAATATATATCTGACATAAATAGTATTGTTAAAACTTTTTTTCGGCTAAAGGCTCGACGCGTTGTGCGTGTCAAAATGTCCTGATCATATATAACATCAACCTGAACGGTATTAATGACAAATGTGACAAAAGGAGCAGGCAAGTATGCAAAACAAGAGTAGTGGTTAGTTTATTTCATATTTTACATTGCTGTCATAAGTTTCTTAATGCAGTATTGAATGTGTATCATCGAGAAAAGTCTTAAGATTTCAGAGATGAAAGAAATGCTATCAATAATAATAGCACACATTTACTCAACCAAAACTATATCACGCACGTTATATGTCATGCATGTACCTAATCTGTATGCAATAACAATGAATTACAGCAATAGAGTACCTATATTAGTACCATAATTTTCTGTGCATCCTCAAAGTGAGTACTTTGACAGTACTTTTATTGCCAAAGCCGTTCGCTTAAACTCACAAAACTTGGTATAAAGTCAGACAATGAATGAAATCAAATACAGGGTTCGCACAAAGATTTTCCTTGAAACGATGAAAGCTCGCGTATGTGAGGAGCACACATAGATACCAAGTAATACGGACGCGACGGAGTTGTTAAATTCTTCCTTTTTGTACAAAAAAATCATCTCCGCTGAAATAATATACCTTCAAAAATATTTCGCTACAAGATCTTTCGTTTATACACACATGTAAACAATTAACAGAGGCTGTTAAAGTGTGATGAAGCATAGAAAAACAAAAAGTGTGCCGTGCAACATACTATTCTCGTTAGGTGTAGAGGTATCGATAAACTAAACCGAAATGAATCTGTATCTGTGCACAGCGAAACGATGACCAAAGAACAGTTATTTACACGTTAACTTACAACTCATCCGTGGGATGAAGATAAGTTGAGTAAGTACTGTGTGTAGATCTCTGTAACTATACACAGCTGTCTTTGTAATTACTTGCTCGATGTCAGATTAACAGGCAGATAGCGTCGAAATTCAATGGGCAACTTCACACGTCTGTCCGTATTTTATTAAAGTAGTATATTATTTTCTCTAACAATCTGACCGGCTTACGGAAGAAGGGGGTGCCTGCACTGCCAAAGTGAGGACTTTGAATAAAAAGATTTTTTTCTACTCGACCATCTTCATTATAATAGTGTAATATTAATTTTATCCAATGATTTCTCTAAACGTGGTTTGCCATTATTCGTAGGTATATGTGCCTAATAAGGTGGGATTATAAAACGTACATTATTGTTAGATTTATTTTATCATTATCACCATCACTAGATTATTGAGTCTCGTTCGTCTGATGAATCAGACGCGCTCACAATGTAATACAACATTTGCCAACAAGACTGTAATCGACTGACAGTTTCTTGTTGAAAATTTCTTGAATTGCATCTCTCGTAGTTGTTGAATACTCTTTCAAAAATGCTTTGAGAAATTGCCTGCTGCCCCCATTGAAAAGGCAGACAGAACGTTATATAGGTATCATATTTTGTCCTTATGCTTGTTGTACCTGCAATTTATGATGTCATCGTAATGAGTCCCAGCGGTAGCTAGATATGCGTACACCCACCATCGTACCGTCACTACTATTGTATAAATTCATAGTTTTCATCAAGATGCTGTTTGTGCTGCTGGTATGTGTGTCGTACAAACAGCCATAAAATCCTGCAGACTTCATTCATCCCAACACTTTTATGCTCATCATCGTCTATACAGACTTTCAAACCACTAACCAAGTGTCCATTTTTTGAAACGGGTTTCCTTCACCATTTTCTTATTGTCTGCCCCTATGATTTGTTGCAAAGTGCTAATCATCTTTTTCTCAAGAAAATACGTGTCTACTGTGTACCGAATTCAAAATACATTGTGTTGCATGGCTCGTAAAAGGTGTATTTCTTAGCCATGTTTGACAATTACGACGATGCAATGATGGCCATCTTCTGGTATTGTCGTGATTAATATTATTGTCGGTCGGCTGAACGACTGATTTTTTACGGCATATAATTGCTGCCTACTAAACATAGCACTTGAAAACGATCGAAGCCATGTAGTTGTTCAGTTTTACAGTGAAGTACCACAGCTTCAGCTTACACCTTATCAAGGCTAAGGGAAGCGGAATACTACTGTCATGTTATCCCTACAAAAATGCCAGACTGTTGTATGCACCCTCCTCTTTTACACCGTAACAAGGCTTAATATATATATATATAACGCAATTTATGCAAAACATGATCATCATCGCTCGCGTCAGTAACGGTAAAAATTTTGTATACTGCACATAGACACATAAAGTTGTTGTGCTGTCCTCGGTTGGACGCGGGGAAATGATTGTTATTATTATTATTATTATTATTACGATGATTGCATAGATTACAGTCTCTCTTTTGTTAGATACCTGATTTTCATTCACGATAAACGCTCGGAGACAATGGTGAGTTTTGCTCCATTAGTGTTCATTTTACATTTTTACAACGTATAACAAAATATATGTACAAAATGTAGGCTGGTAACAAATAAATGACCAAATGCTGTATTTGCAGCATTTCCTTAATGCAAAAGTGCAGTTACTGCAAATGCACTCGCCGTCTTATAACAATGTTGCATACAAAAAAAAATCTGAGAGTGCCCTATTAATTTAACCGATTATCCCTTCCCTATATCAGCTTAGTTCGTTGTTTGCAATTATCTAACTATGAGGAAAGTCGGCACTGCAGCTTAGCTTATATACCAATTTTGCTATGAAAAATATTTTGGCCAATTGTAAAATAATCTCTACTGAAGTGTTGTGTGTGTAATGTTGCTATCTCAAACTTGTTTGATTGAAACCTGTACACAAATACGATATGTATATTTGCCAAACTTAAAAATATATATGCACACTCGGGGTTGTTAGCGTCAGATGGTAAAACAATGTGTAATTTATGTTGTTGGTGAATATTGCGTGAAAACGAGGGATTCTTGAGCTTACGCTATTGCATTTTTCATTGCCAATTTTATATTCACCATCACCATATTACCTTAGCTGTATTAAAGGAATTACTGGGCTCTGTGAATACTTAAGGGCTTAAGAGTCAAGCATTACATTATATTTAGGTATACTCTAAAACATTATTTTTTTGCCAAACGCTACGAGAGACTTGTTAACTTTGCTTAAGCATTAAATACAAAGTACAGAAAGAGTATTGAGTTTGCTTGACCGTCCTAAAACGATTGCTCAGCACAAGTTACATAGAGCATTGATATAAAGCGATGTAATAAAGAGTATTTATGTGAATGAAATATAATACAAGAAATCAGTCCAACATGTAGTCATACAAGTTGCGTATGCCATGCCTCGCTATTTTTCTTTTCAGTAGAAGAATTATATTTTTGAATGTAATCTTTACGACGATCTTTCGGTTAAAAATTATCCCACGACCTATGACTATGACTAGACCTCATCTTACGGTGAAGGGGTAATCTATATACCGTGATTTTACATGGGCCGTGTCATACACATCGTGCAATGTTGCTTTTCTAATACAATGTATATCACATGAGAATATACGACTTTTAAAACAGAGCTTAAAGTGGTGTGTGCACACTACTCACGTCATACTCCAACGTGTGTTAATGTTGTTTTCAGAGTAATAAAAGTAGTGTGCACATCATAAAACAAAGGACAAAGTTGTTATAATATACAAAGCTGCAGGGTTTATAAGCAGAGTCATAATAGGGGACTAATTTTACGAGCTCGGATTTTTTGTATTTACCAGTTTTAATTAACTTTATTTATAGAACTGGATTGTAGAACGGATGGCAAACAATATCTCTATTTGTATTACTATAAAAGATGAATTACCTATTCTCACTCCTGTAGACTTGTACGCACGCAGATAGGTACAAAAAGGCCGCGTACAATTTACTAAAAATTATTCTGTCTGTTTACAGGTTTGCTCGTAAATGGGTACCAACTAGGTACTTTTGATTACTTTGTGTATAATTGCGTGTGTAGTACATATACATCCGTATCTTCTACGATAGTATAGTAATAATCGGTACTCGCAGTACGTGTAGTACTCGCCGTGCCATTAATTGGACAGAGGCTACTGTGATTTTTTTTGCTAAGTTCGTAAACAAAGCAGAATACAAACTTTACAAACAATGTTTCAAATAATCATCATAGGGAGTTATACCATTGTAATCCCACTAGTGCAGTTATTTAAGATAAAAGTAATTTGATGTATTATTCTGGTGTATTTATCAGCTCTTTGTCGTATTTTTATTACAATTATAGCCGCGTGGATGGAGAAAAGAGCAAGGAAGAGCGCAGCGCCAGCAACAGCACGAGCGGTTCCACAGTTGGCGTTAATAATAATAATAATAACAACAACAACGAAAGTGGATCTGTGCCTGCAACAAATCTAAATTGCGTTCGGTGTAATAAAGATTTACCAAATCCAGATAACAGCGGAGGAAGCACCACCGGTATACTGTTGAATCAAACTGTTCAATGTTCTATTTGCTCACTTCGAGTGTGTAAAGGTTGTGCCGTGTGGAACCAGAGCAAGAATTCACTCACGTGTGGACATTGCCACCCACCCACGTAAGTTTCTTTAAACTCAATTCTTTTCGTGTTTTTGTGTGATATCTCTACGTGTCTTTCCTTTTACATCTTCATGGGTCATTTGTTATTCTACTCTGAATGAATTATAAATTACCCACACTGCCGTTTTCTCGTCGTGTAATGGTAGCTTTTTATCATTATTAGTACCAGTCTGGATAGTGCTGCCGTATAATTTATCTCGATACATAGTTAAGGCAAACTCAAACAAGTAGTGGTAATCTTCTAGACACATTACTTGTTTAACTAAATTTATTGTGTTGTGATAATAAATTTGACCATACATAGAGTTACGATAATGGTCGCGGAAAGAAGAATGGATGCGTTTAATGCTGACATTCATTTTTTTGGGAAGCGTTTTTGTTCCTGTTGTTGGGAGCCGTTTGCTCAAGAACTATTAACTAATGCAATTGGAAAGTTAAATGTGAGATGAGAGGAGAACTCCATAGTAGTCCCCAGTCCATGACTCCGATGAAGATGAACATAAATTACAAAGCCTGTCTTTAAGAAAATAAATTTGCTCACATTTTCAGGAAAAATCATTTATGTGCGAAACAGTTGTTATAAATTATTAACCGCTGAAACTAATTGAATTGAAACCGAGCGCAAAGTACTGTGTTGCTCAGCTTTCAGACTTGTAAGCTTTGTTCGATGACACTGGGTGAGAACATGACACGTGCAGATGGGTTTTACGTTTACAAAACTCCATATTTACGGAGACTGCAAGATAGAAGCATTGTAACTTTGAATTATGTCGTTATATTATGTACATTATCTCTCTGCAGATCCATTGATAAGAGGGCCAACTTCTGGTTAAGCGGTTTATCTCGTGGGGATGCCAGTTTTATAGCTGCAGGTAAGTATCACATCACGATGCTCATTGAATTTTCGTCTATCTTTATGCTTATGACGTGGTCTATATGGGTCTACTGGAAATAGACCTAGACTTCTCAGATACGCATCAAAAATCAAGAGATACATAACCTAGTACTTACCTGCGTACTTTCACATTACTGCACATTAAGCTAAGCTAAAAGGAATGCCAAAAATGTTGAATTACATGTAGTTTACGTTCACTACGTGAAAATTTAAGCTCCCTTTCCTTTTCTATCACGTCAAATGTCATATACCTACCTACAAGTATTTCGTACGACTAATAATACCGGACAAAAGACGAAAATGTAATAATAATGCAAGATATGGATTTTATAAAATACATTTCTACAATTCTGTTACAGAGCGGGATAAGACGACAGAAGATGTAAGAGAACATCTTGAACGCCTCGTGGAATCTTATATTGATGAAGGAATAGCGTCCGTTTCATTAGCACGACTTTTTGACAACCCACAATGTAAGTTTAATACATACTGCGTCTTTGTTTAATCTTTATAAATGGAATGAAATCAAGAACACCACGTTTCATTTTTTAAACCTACTACAACTATTATGCTTGTGTATATAGCTGGTTATCTGTTTAAATTATCAACATATAAAGAAAAACATTATCGACCAATGAGTATCTTATAATATTGCATGCTGTATTGTTTGTACATTTTTTCAATCTCTTCCATTCACCTTCTCTTTGACTAATGTAGCAGTTATAGTTTAGTATATAGTATATAGTGCCTAACAAAGGCTAAAAGTGAAACATTGTTGAGCATAACAGCGAAAGGACAAATTACTTCCTGTACTATATTATTATTAGGTAGCATAAACTTGTACTAAAATTTACCTAGTATGTCGGTCGGTCTGATGTCTGCTCATCTAACAATTTTCGTAAGTATAGAGTTATAGAGGTTATGCGCAACCGTTATACTTAAATAACTGTAGGTGTTTGTGTATTAGAGTAAATAACTTGGAAAACACAGTAAACAAGACGAACATTTGCTGCAGGAGTAAAATAATAATAATTGTCAAGTGTTATAAAATCTTAAAAGGGAATTTATGAAGTATTTATTTTTTCTGATCCGTCAGAAAAGTAGCTTACACTACTTGATCATACCAGTTGCAGGAAGACACTACTGAATGTGTAGTACATAAAAACGACACATTTTTACTTATGTATACAGATTCTGGTTGCGAAATTTTTGAAAGGAATATTTCAGGTTTTCTTGTTAGTACGATTGTGTTTATTCATTTTTTGAAAGTTATTATCAGCTACACATCCATTATACCACAAGTAAAGGAACGACGACGACATGGCACGTCTTGGTGCAGCGTATGTTTCCTGCCTATAAAGTTTCAAAAAGAAAAGCAATAATGAAATATGTCAAATTTTATTATTTCTTGTTAAAAATTGCATTTTACAGTTTGTTTAGAAGAATTTCGTCGAATTTTGTTTTTATGACGGCTGTTTTATTGCTTGCCTAACTCATTAGTGTAAAATACATGCTTCCAATCTAAGGAAATTAGTGTGGTGCTGTCAGACAGAATGCCTCAGTTATAAAGGGTATCATTTTCACGAAAACTTTTACTTGTGGAAACATGCTGCGATTTATATGTTAAACTACATTAAAAATGTACCTCACCTGTACTGGCTCGTGTCACGAAATCTGATGAAAAGATATGGGATTCAAGTTGCCAAAGGGGAAAATAAATATCCTTTTTGCATTCCCACAGAGAAATATTTTAAGTGTGCAAAAATATGACTGTCCCCTGCATATGGTCATATTTTTTGACGTTGTGTGTTTCATTAAATCAAACCATTGATAATTAATGGGAAACCAGTCAATATGAAAATCTCAGCATACCATCTAGTAACTATACCTAAATAGTACAGACTTTGAATGATGATATCATTACCCCAGGAGTGGCACGGCACATAATGTGCAGTGTGCTAGCTGGCGATAGAAGATGGATGTGACTAATTCCCGAATAGCTATACAACAAGAGATTTCTAATTTACAATTATGTATGGCGTAATTTTTGTTTCCGCAAGGTTTTGATGCTGTAGCTTAAGTTGATTTTATTTAGCGAATAGCTCATATGTAGTATTAATGCAAAGACAAAAAGTATGAAACAAAGCTGTTGTAACGATGTTTGTTACATTTAATCAAAAAACGGCTTGTTTATTTATTGCGTTGCATTGTTTATTCTATAGATGATGTTCTATTCCATCGGTTCCACCAAAAACTCAGTGATGCGCTGATGAATCTGGGATATTCTCTCAAACTTGCGATAGAAAGTAAGTTTTTGTGCATTAAAAAATTATTAATATTATTGCACTGCTGCGGCTTCAGTTTCAATCTAGTACTTCTACCATACATACCTGGTTTAGTGTTTGCGGTCATTTCAGAAAGTTTTATTTATTTTGCTGCTCACTATAATTACACTGCTCCCTGTAGTAATTACACTTCAGCCTGTTCATATTTAATTTGACCATCATCAAGGTCGGATGTGCTATAAACATGAAACTAACCCTTAATAGCAAAGTAAAACCGCACACTCTTTTTTTACGTAATTAGAGACCTGTCGTTTAACTTGGGGCATTGTGATAAAACTCGTGACTTTTAATTTATACAGACAAACCACTGACCGAAACTCCAACTTCCGCACATACAGTGTTGACAAATTTGTTAGTACAAGTTAAAGAGACAGCCATGGAACTTCCACTAATGGAACCGAATGTAACGACACCTACGATATCGTCGGAGAAAGTAGTTGGTGAATTGATTACCGATGCTATTAATGGAAAGAAAGATGATGGCCCCATTTCCAGTGAAGGTCAAGCGTCGTACGAGGATGTGTTGTCGACAGCGATCCTTAATAAGGTGGTGCTCAATGGACAGAAGGCAAGAAATAAGTCAGATTCACCACTGAGTCTAGTAGACTCAGCAGTGCAAACGGATTCGGAAATGAGTGAAGCCAGTGAATTCATTTCACAAAAAAATCAATACAGTAAGGA
>JAHZNB010005986.1:0-19619 GCA_027744295.1 Callyntrura guangdongensis
TAAAATTCTTAAGTTTCTGCTGTGCGTCCTTTGACCTTGTCACAAAGAACCAAACAAAAGCTGAAGTGTTATAAGTATCACCACCAGCACCACTGTATACAAAGCGGTCACCCGTGTGTCGTCGTCGAGCAAAAATTAAAAGAGAACGATAATGATGACGATAATAATAATATTATTTTAAGTTGACGATGATATAATGTACCTATATAACATACATAATAATCCACATGCATGCAATGCACACTTTTTTTTATGATGATGCCGCCTGCATTTTCTACATTCACGCAGAGCAACAGCAGCAGCCGCAATTTACTTCAGTTCACTTCTCTATCCCTCCTCGCCACCACCTACCACTCGTCCTCCTCTCACATAACAATAACAAAACTGACAACTTTCTTATCGAAATATGCTTGACTTGGCGTTTTTCTACTGTCTTGTGTGTCTTGTTGTTGAGTAGAGCCAGATGAATGAATAAAGTAGTAAAGGGGCATACACGATGACCAGAGAGGGCAATGAATCGCCGTCCAAACAGCAGTCAGTCTCACACAGTGTCCAACATCACCATATTAATAGCTTTTTTTCTTTAGTGTTAATTTTTATAAATGAGTTGCATATGTGCACACAAACACAAAGAAGCCCTTTTTAACCTTAAAAATGAAAAAAATTGACAAAAGTTTTTTTTCCAAGTACCCTTTAAAAATAATCAGGTACCTACACAAAGTCTTATATAAGTAGACTTAAGTCACCCCGTTGAAATAATCAAGTCCTCACTGCTGCTACTCGCAATCCCCCCATATATGTAGCCGCACACATACACACCTTCAAATAATGCAAGGTGCACATGGAAGCACGGAAGCCGACGAAAGACAAAAAAATGTGTTTGTGTGAGAATTTGCCTATTTTATAAGGGACGCGTGGCGGTGCACGTCTTAACTTTAGCAAAGCTACCAAAGGATTGGGCTGACTTGGGTCGACGTATCGTGCTAGTCATAGAGTTATACCCGACAAGAGCAAGAAAACACAGCTTGTGGGATGCTAGCTCAGTTTGAGGATGAATGCGAGCCAGAAGAGAGTGAACAACGACGACGAGCCAGCCAGCAAAAAAAGCTAAAAAGGATATATACGCAGCGCGAGATGATAACGATGGGATGATACAAAGCAAGCTTTTTTGTCCCTACCAGCAAACACATTCACTCACTCACCAACATCACTACTAGTTCTTTTCTCTCTAAATGCTCTCTCTCTGTATCCCATGCAACGATGCTGTTTTTTGTGAGGATGATACATTTGATAGATACCACGATGCTGCTGTTGCTGCACGACTCTCGCGGCTACTGACCAAGTGCAGTGGTACACACAAACCAAGTAAATCGACTCTCGACGTTCTCGCAAGGTAAAACAGTAACTTGTCAGTAACGCAAATGCACTTGGGTAATAATAATATATGCTAGAGGGCTAACTTTTTTATCATCAAGTTGCCACCATTTCAATAACTGTCGAACATACACATACACACGCACGCACAATTCCTCAACATTATGAAAAAATCATCAGTCAGTTAGTGCAAAAAGCACATATAGTAAGTGGAGATGCCGGCCAAAGGAATGATGAGTATTGAGAAGACACAAAAAACACTATAATCGTTATTGTGACCATCATAATATTGTAACGCTAATGGTGTTGATAAATATGTGAAGATGATGGGATGTCGTCGGTGTACTACTATGTGATGAGGAATATCAAACAAGTCAACAAGTAAGCAAAGATGATGAAGGAGAAAAAAGTTCATTTCATTCACTTTTCTTTTGCACTAGACATGTCAGATGATGAGTAACAACGGTGGTAACAGCGAGAGAGCAGCAGAGCAGAGGGACGGACGTATGCTTACCTGTGACAAAATTGTAACAAAAGCAAAATAGCAAAATAGAGTGTTGTAGTGTAATATTTTTTTACTGGTAAAAAGACAAGAGGATAAGAAAAGAAAGGGGACTGTATTATATATATGCGGGGTTATGGTCGTTGGTAGTAGAAGAAGTTGTATTGAAGACACAAAAAAGTATATAGCATATCGGGATTCTGTTTTGTTAAGCTGGTTATAAAGTTATAATAACCAAGGATGTTGACATGTCATTTACTGCCATGATTGCTGTTGTGTGCGGTGTTGTGTCATTAGCGTTTTATGTGTGCAGGAAGGTAGGTAGGTATATAAACCAGAGCATAGGAGAGAGAGAGAGAAGATATGTGAGTGAGATACATTCTCACAAGAAATAGAGAAGACATGCGTGAGAAAGTATGGCAAAAGGTAAGAAAAACAAGGAGGAGTGGAGAGACATAATATCTCTGCATGAAAAGGTGGATGAGGTAATGATAAGGAGATGACACCTTTTAAAAAAGACAGAAAAGTATGTACAGGTGAGGTGTGTGAGTTAACGTGGATAAATATTTGCAGCAAAAGTGCAAGGCTGAGATATTTTAAAAGTAAATCAAGTAATCACACATGCAGTGGTAATAATAATAATAATAATAATAAGTACAGGTATAATGGTAATTTCACAGACACCTTGCTTAGGAGTTTATTTTTTTGTCTAGTGACTTGTTGTTTTGTGTGCTGCATGCAGGTTGCAGGCGAGGAAACAGACACACCGTTTATATAGGAAGTGTTGAAATAAACGGGTAGCAGTGCGGCAATACTATTGGTAGGCTTATTAGTCTTATTTTCCAAAAAAAATTTGGAACATAGGTAAAAAAAATCTGAGATTTAATTCCGTGCTTAGCAAAGATCCACCTGAAACAGGCAATTTATTGTGCATTTTCGTGCATGGAATCTGACAAGGACAGGTGGTGATACGGCAAACTTGTAGTAGTAATAGCAGCACAAAAGAAGCATGATTCTGACTACCTGGTTGTGCAGACATCAACTCAAGAGTCGGGGTAAAACTGCTTGCCTGTCGAAAATAATGGTAAAAAATGAAGTGGATGGAGATGAGGATCGCCGTGCATTTTAATTTTAATTCCGATCATCAATACATACCATGATGATAAGTAATGACACAAACAGCAAAACCTGAAACTGCAGAGAGCTGCACAGGACAAGCTGACCGATAGCGGTGATGATGATGATGATGATGTGGAGAAGAATGCGGTAACAAGAAATATGAATATATATGCATTTGTAAATAAGTTTAATTGTTGCTTCGCGAGTAGTGGAGCAGAGAAACAGAACACCAGAGATTTGGTAAGCGGGGAAGCAGAGCTTCTGGGCAGATAAGCTTCCCTTTCGTTTCTTGGTGATATGATAATGATAAAAAAAACCTCAGCTCGCCTTTTCAGAGTGCAGTGGTAATTTGGGTACAAGAAACAGAAAAGTTTTTTGTAAAGTTTTTTGCGTATTTTCTTTAAACTGCTTTTCGGCAGCTGCGAGTGTCATCATCCTGAGGTTTATCAAGGAATGTAAAAGAGAGATAATCGGAAACTGGCTGCTAGGCTGAGAAAAATATGCTAATGCGTAGTAGTAATTGTAAGTATCTGTGTGTAGCGTGCAGTGGAAGAGCGAGAAACGAATTAAGACTATAAATTGGCAAAAAAGGGCAAGCGAGTGGAGAGATGAAGAAAGAGCGAGAGAGAGAGAGAGAGAACATAAAAAACAAGTAAAGAGAGTTAAATGGATGGTAAATTTTGTTTTCGATATTTTTCTAAGTACTACTAATTAGGTATGGACGTTCCCATTTAAATTTTTACGACCTCATGGAGCCACCGAGCCTTTTTTCGTTTTGGCGGTGGTCCTGGTGCCCTTTTTCCTTTAGGGAAAGCGCTCACTAGGCTAGGCCAGACAACAACGATAATCCCGTTTCAAAAAAATAAGCAGGCCATTTGCAAGATAATAACAATATTATTTGCAAAAGAGCGTGACAAAAACAAAACTATAAAATACTGTCGTTAGAGAGTCCATGTCGATATAGATCTGTAGATGTATACGTTACGTACCCAATTCGCTACACACATGTGTGGTGTCAAGTTGTGCGTTGGTTTCCCTGTTTTTCTTGCTTAGCAATAGGATCTGTTGTAAGTGGAAACCCTTAATTTTTTTCCAAATCCTCAAGACTTTTACTGTACTTACACGGGCTTAAAAAATGTTTGATTTACGGTCGGCGCGGAAAGAGATCCTATTTTAGAAATTTTTACGGCTACACCAAAATAACCAAACCAGTGAGATCAATGCAAACGTGGGGAAAAAAGAACAATAACAAAAACAGTTTTGCAAAAAATAACGTTTTTGTGATGAGAGAGAGAGAGAGAGGAAAGGGGAAGAAATAACATGGCAAAATGAAACAGGAAATTAGCTTCGGGAAAACGACCGACCAAGCAACAAAAAAAACCCCAACGCACAGAAAGTTATGCGAGCACAACAAAAACGCACAAAACATCCCCTGCGTTGTCAGTTGCAGAAAATGATTGCTTTTGCCTAGAGTCGTAAAATTTGTGCGTTATATTGCGTATCGTGAAGGGAGAAAAGACATAAAAACGACAACAACTTTTATTGCTGTAGATGGGAAGAATCGAGAGACCCTTAGGAAATTGTACGTGCACACGTGTGTATCTTCAGCCTTTTCGAAGATAACAAGTTATTATTTTTTATGGTCTACTAGCCAATTATCCCCCCTCAACGCAGGCAACGTCACAACGGGACCGGCTTTAATAATGGCACATTAAATTAAACTGCTGCGTTCCCTCCAAACGCACCATCCACACACCCGGCACACTACGCAAACTTTGGCAGATGGGAACGATTTTCACGGAAGAATGAAAATTTGCACAAACAGAGAAAAACTCAAGTTACACACACATATATAGAGAGAGACGCGGCGTATCCTAGAGGAATAGAATACCAATCAGGAATAGTAATGCGTGGCGTCTCTGTCAACAACAAAGGAAAAAGGACTCATAATTCATTCGTTACTTTTTCGCAATCTGGAGACAACGACCGCTCCAACCATAAAAATACTGACCCTTTCTAAAAGGAATTCCTTTCTTTCCATTAATTTTTGTGTCCATAAAAACCTCGTCGTTGTATTCATAAACTCGTCTGCTCTTCTATTACCGCGAAAAAGTAATACGTTTCATTTGGGAAGGGGAGCGATTTAGCAATTCAAAATTTTTATTTCTTTTGTGCCCAAGCCTCACATGCCACCACCTCCCTCCCCACCCGAAATCCACAGAGTCGTCTCTATTTTCTTCCCTGGGTTGAAACACCCCTCAATATACAAGCAAGTAACATAATTTTTGCAATAAATATGTATCTCCTACACAAGCAACAATAAATGGCCATAAAGTTAGCAGGATTAGGCATTCATCTCGGTCGTTTGGTTGTAGAGTCTTTAAAACCAGGCACTGTGCATAAATCACGTTCTCAATTTCGGAGAGAAGCAGAGCTCATATGTATGCTTTCTATCATGTATTTGTATTCTTTATGTACGAACAACACCCCCTTTGCCATGTGTCCTTTTTTCATAGTGCCTTCCAGAGACAGCCCCCGTAAAACTCGGATGAAAAAAAGAAATTCGCGTTACATTCTGTGCACAAAGTTTTTCTACTGCTTTACAGCTTTTCAGCGGAGAAACTGAAGCAAAAAGAGCAATCAGGCATTTTATTATTTTTTTTGGAAAGGGTATAAAATTTCATATTACTTACGGGATTTGTGTATGGTCCGTGTTTTTGGGCAGACGAAGGTAGTCCCCCAAGACCAATAAATCTTTTGAAATGATCATTTTTCTGTGTTGCTCCTTTTTAGCCTCTGCGTCTATTTTTGTACCTCCACCACGACTTCCACAACTTCTGCTGCCACAAAAAAATATATTTATTAACCACAACTTCTGCTGCCACAAAAATATATATTTATTACGATTCTTCCACTTTATTTTCTTCTTTTGTGTGAGTCCTCTTGGTTTTGTGCTGTTGCAAGGGGAAATAAGCAGGGTGCTCTCAGGGGCAACACGAAGGAAGCCTATACGAAGCACTTTCCGTTTCTTTCCAATTTGTTTGCGAAAAACCTTTGCGACAGATGTTTCGCAAAAAAAACTCTAGATAACTGGCTTTGTTGAGACGTGTGGGAATGTACACATACGTTTTACGAATATTATGAATGAAAAATGAGTGGTGTCACTGGAGTCGCCGTTTTTGTTTATTGTTTGCAAAATGTCTTTTTCACTGGGTTCATTTGTCATATACTTTTTTTTTGCAAAAAATGCTACTTTTGTAAGACGGCCATCACCACACTACTGCCATCACGTTGTCTGAAAAATTGTTCAATTTTACATTCGTCCCTGGGTTTAACGTTCAAATTGTGAAATACCAAAAAAATTGTGCACTTTTTTTTAGCGCTTTTTGCGATTTTCCTCTTTCGCAGATGTTCTCAATCCAAAGTCCTTCTATTGACCATTGTCTACTAATTTCGACATAGATATAACTTGTAATAATTTCGTCAGCTCATTTTTCTCAGAGTTCACGAATAATAATAATAATAATTATTATTATTATTATTATTATTTATTTTGACACTTATGACTTATTCTTTTCAAAGTTGCTAGCTACCCTTTTCCTTTCCCTTTCAAAACGACGACAAAAAACAGAGGAGTGTTTTTTTCTTCTTTCAAATGCCGGTTTCTAGTTACGTTCTTGCCTTCCCAGCGCAAAAATCGCGTTCGCGTACCCTGTACAAACCACGAAATGCACTACAAAACTTGAGGATGGATCCGGTGTGTTGTGTCGTCGTTGCTGGCGTGTGTGTTTGTCGAGTCTAACGAGTGTCGACTTTTCTGAAAGGAGCCAAGCAGAAACAAACGCTGAGAGAGGAGACGATATACAGAGGAGATGAAGAGAGCCACCACAAAACCAGCTTTGGCTATATGCACTTGCTAAGTTGGCTGGCTGCACAAGAAACGACGAAAAATGAGTTGACGATGATGATGATGACGATAATGCATGTATGTTATGTATATATCCAAATCTAATATATATTCTGATTCACTTTTTATTCGCCACCACCACCATGATGATGATCATCATCATCATTGCTACTTCGTCAAATTATTGAACCTATGCAGAGATAGTCACCTATTTTATTGGATTAGATTTTGTATACAGTTCCTACTACGCTGCCTTGTTCTCCTGCTGATGTTGCACAATAAACTGATCTACAAAATATCTGAATGGTTCCCTCTCTCTCTCTCTGCTTCTCCTGCTTGAGTGTCTATTTAAGTAAATGTACCAATCCACATGCAAAAACTTCTCTACTTGAACTTTCCACGCGTCATCAGCAAAAATCCTTGTGCAGTACGTCGCAAACAAACGAACGAAAGCAGAAAAAAAATCTTTGAGGAATATATTTTAAAAAACAGCAACAACGCACTACAAAGAACAACAGCAGCAGCGCAGCGTTTATGCTTGCATGTTTGTCCACTGTTGGGCTACGCTTCACACTAACTGCCAGCTCGCTTTTATAGTAGTCCTTTTAACTGGTTGGACTCGGCTTTCTTGTCGATATTTATATGCACTCATACAAGCTTAATATTATATACATCTGTTTCAAAACGGCTTAATGTAACTTTTTTGTCTGACGCTGGTTTTCATGCCTGAACAAAGGCAAACAATCTAGATTGAAAAAAAGAAGCCAAGAAAAAAATGGGGAAAATATGATGAAGTGGTAGTTCTACTAGTACTAGTGGCATCATCAGCAAAAAAAACAACTTTGTTTTCAGCGAAAAAGGAAGGAAGGCGGAATGGGAGGAGATGGAGGAGGCAGACAGCAACCGGCATCACAGCAGCAGCGTTTTTGGCAAATGTAATGGGTTTTTCTTCTACAGAAACATATTATATAAGTTAGTCGAGAAAAGATTCACAGGGGATACAAAAAACTGGATGAGAGAGAGCTTGTGTATATATTTTATGTATTATGCATGTACTTTTCCATATTCGGAGGTATAGGCTATAATGGGGTATTGATTAAAAGGCTGTGGTGGTGGTGGCGATGATGGGATGCACTGCCTAAAGATCAATGCAGCGTTTCTATGAATGCCACCGTAATGCATGTAGAATATCTAGTGTGAATGTTGTTGTTTGAAAAGTAAACGGAATTCTGGGTAAGTAAAATGTGCGCATACCTCTGGCGAAATCGGGGGAAACAAAGAATGGATAGAGCAGAAAATGACGCTATTTTCCTGTCGTTTTTTTGGTAGGCGAAAGGACGCGTCCGTGTGTACACGGTGGTGATGACGACGACGACGGCAGAGTGAGGAGAAAGACCTTTCACAATTCCTTTTTCTGTGAACCCAAACGAATGACTAGTCGAACAAGGAGTAAGAGCAGTCGTTAACATACAGCTCCTTTTTTCCCGTTGGCATTGCAGAAGGAAAGAAAGAAAGAAAAGAGAGAGAAACAAATAAAATGAGACAGAATGGAATGTGAGCATGTGTGTGTGTGTCTGTATGTTTTGTAGTTTGTATTGTATGGAATATTAAGCAGTAATGGGGAATAAGAGTGCAACAACATTCAACGTTATATGGACGAGTATATTGATGGGAATTCTTTTTTTTTGTGAATGTGGCTATATATTGTAGATTGGATAATACAGCAGAAGAAAAGACGACAAAGAGTGTTATATTTCGTGTTGACTGAGTAGATTTACGAACAAACGTTTTTTGTTGTTTTTTTGCTGTACACTCGCTTACTACTTAACTCACTAGCACTATGCTGGCTTTTATTTTGGAACAGTGGCTGTAAGCCGTTGGGAGTTGAGCGGATATAGAACACGAGAAACACAAGCTCTC
The DNA here is from genome assembly GCA_027744295.1 of Callyntrura guangdongensis. NCBI lineage: Eukaryota > Metazoa > Arthropoda > Collembola > Entomobryomorpha > Paronellidae > Callyntrura > Callyntrura guangdongensis. The sequence continues at coordinate 8,823 of JAHZNB010005986.1, forward strand.
TCGGGTGTGACGCACCACCAGCAGCGTATTTGTATGAGCTTTTGATTGCCAGCTTAGCTGAGTGATTAGCTGAAGTTGAATTTGGGGGCATTCTGAGAAAAAATTTCATTCACGCAAGTTAACTTCATCCAGTTCCTTTTATTGTACCACACACATGAGAGGAAAAAAGAAAAAAAATAACTGCAGCAGTAGTAGTAGCGGTCATCATTGTAAATGCCGTCGTGTGGGTTGTTTTTCATCACTCCTCTTATTATGCTAACGAGTTCCTGGTTATTGGGGTTGCTTATTTTATAGTCCAAGACAGCTTCCTTTTTTTCCGGCTTCTTTCTGGAGAAATGAACTTGTTGTGCATAATAATGTGTCTTGTTTGACTTTTTAGCATTCATCGATAGATATCGACAACCATCAACCCTATTATGTACGAATGCATTAAGTATTTCTTCTTTTAAAACAAACTTCAGTTTCGTACTATAACATTCACGTAAAATCTGTATTCCTATAGCAGGAGGATATAATCCTAAAATTTTTATCGGCATCAATTTTGTTCAAGTTTTTAAAGCATATTTTCTGCGAGTCTGTCTTGTTCGTCTTGTTTGTTAAGCTCGTGCTTTCGAAGGTTATTGAAGAAAGCTGGTAGTTTTGAATGTCAAGCGTCAATCTCAAACTTTTATCGTCAACTCAATAAATATTTAAACTAATATCGATTTTTCCGAGTATGATATAAGGCGTAGTGTTGAGCACACTGACTGCTGTCCTCGTCGCTGGTAAACTTGTTGTTGTACGGCTTTGTTCTAGACCTTTAGAAAATTGACTGGGGTTGTGCAAGCTGTTGTTTGTCTGCTTTTCCAATGCAATATTAATTATAAAAGTATGCTAGTACGTACCATACAAAAACCACCATAAAACCATATACAAATGTATATAGACCAAGTATTGATCAACCGTGACATTTATCAATACATGTACCTATTAATGTATGTATGTAAAAATATCTAGAGTTGGTAGCCATATTCACCAATTTTGACAGAAAATCGTTGCTAAAATGACATAATGACCTACATAAAAACTGTAATTACATATCTTCATTTGTCTGGTTGTATCTGCATTGTGAATTAACAAAATTAAAATATTTGACCTTGGTTGCAATCATTACATGACATGACTTAATTAAAACACCCTTGCAATTATTTTTTACCGGCAACTTTCATGCACACAGTCTGTCTGTGTTTGTGTGTGAATTTCAAAGATATGCAGAAATCGTTTTGGATTTTCCCATCCAAACATACTGATTTCTTTTAAGAAGGATATAATACGTTGATACTAAGGTTTGCGTGGTATATTATTGTTTGTAAGGGTAAATATCTATCTTCACACAGTCACACGCAAAAATAAAATTCTCTAACAAAAAAACGCTAAAGGAAATTGATTGCTTCTTCCTTCTTTTTCCTTCCTTCCTCGATAACAACATTGACAACAAAACGGCATTCACACAATAGCACATTTTCAAAGATTTAAAATGAAAGAAGAGAGAGAGAGAGAGAGAGAAGAGGGGAAGTCCCACTTTTTCTTCTTGATAATATCTCTGCGTGTGATTTTCATCTCATGACAATTACGGCTCGCCATTTTTTTGTTGCTTGTTGCTACAAAAGCATAATGTGAGGTGTACCATAACCGGTACACGCTTAAAAAGCATGTCGAGAGTACCCTCCCATTCCCATTACCCTTTTCATTAGCAAAAAAATGTTATTCAATGTACCCACTTATTTAACTACCCAAAAGTGTCTTATGATTATCCTGAAAAAGTAGACACTTGCTTGTCAACAGTTACAACATCCAAACTAACACAGCATCTTCTGAGAAGCAATTATGCAGGGAATTTTACACACCTGCATAATATCCGTTTGATTGTGTCACTTGAAACTGATACCTGAAAAAAATATTTTTTTTACAGGAGGGCTGTTTTTGGCGAAAATGATTCAACACACCATATAAACCAAAAGCAAAAGTGCAAAGGTTGGCAACACTTATTTTGTGACAGATTGAGAAAACATATAACCTCTCCAAAAAAATCGTCACTGTTGTTGTAACACGATGACAGCACATTTATTATCCTTTTAACACAATGAAATGTCTACCAGCTTGTTCTAGTAGTTGTGCCTAATAAGGTAACCGCTGTGTGTCATGTCATCATCATTCAAGAGGCTCGGCTGAAAAAGCCTCAGACAAAACCGAATTATAACGACGTAAACACTTATACTATTTACAATTTTCTGTAATACTTTCCAATTCCATCAATATAAATAACTCTATATCGCTTCCTGGAATCGCCTTTTTTCCACCTCCCACTCTCCCGTCGTGACTTATTGTTGCTCCTATAAATCTATGAAGGGGGAAAATTTTCAACAGTGAGTGAAACGAGAGCAGTGATAATATTTTTTACTTTGATATTGGACTACACAGGTGATACCTAATGTATAAATTTTGTAATAATAATGCACGCAGAGGTGCAGAATATAGGATCCTTTTACCTCAGTTATTTTACGATCTTATTACTTCTTTTTAATATAAAGCGACCAGGCAGGGCGGCGTGATGATTGCCACATATTTGAGTTGCATTGCTTGTGTTGATCGTTATCTCCGTGATAACGATACTGCTGCTGCTGCTGCTGGCGACGACGATGACGACGACCACGATGATGATGTAAAAAGAGAAATTTTTAAAAATGTCTATCATATTACAAGCAGCACAGGCAACTAGTGTTGCTCTTGCATTTGAAACATTTTGTATGTGTGTGTAGCCAGAGAGCACAGTGCACTACTAGTATAAATTGATAATTTTATGAAAGTTGACGTTTTGACATACACAACAAACGACATCAACGCCAACAGCGGCAACAGTATATTATAGCAGTAGCGGCTGCGGCTGCTGTTGTTGCTATACTGCCGCACAAACAGTCAATATGTAAGGCACTCTTGCAAAAAAAGACTTGAAATCGATTGTCTTCTCTTTTTTGTTAGAGATCTCGCCCAAATTTGACTTTCATCTGCCACCTTTGACAATGCAAACAATAATAGAGGTGATGTTTCTGTTGTGCGCTGCATTTTTACGGCTAGGTACACAATTCAAAATTGGCATTTACAAATAAACACACTTGGTATACCGTACCAAGAGTAACGTTGCTGTGTACCACATTCCATTTCATTGTTTGCAAGGCATGTCGTAAAAAAAGTCATTGAATTGCCTTTTATTATTTCACCTTTTAACTATCTTATCCTCCTCATCATCATCATGATCCTCCCATGCACATTATTATTATAAGCTTGTCTAGGTACCGATGGCAAAGAAGGAGAGTGCCTATAAAACATACTCACACACTACCACTACTGCAACTCACGACCATCTTATTTTGACGTTGCGAAAATATTTTGGCATTGATTGTGGAGGGACTCATTGCACATTTTTTTGCAATATAAGATATATGTGCCTTCCATCCTATCAAGATAAGTACGCACATAATTGCAACAAAAGACATTCTAGCAAAATGTAAGTGGTGTACGTACACTGCGAAAATTGTGCACGTTTGTACGGTACTTACCTTACCTCACTACCTGCAAATAGAAAACAATGCAATTTGAAAAAGGAAGGAGAGAGAATCGAGAGAGAGAGAAAAAAAAGCTTTAAAATTGGTCATCATCATCCCCTCGTCTGTTGTTATTGTTGCCCTGTGTGTTGTGTAGCAGCAGAGGCAACAGCAGCGATGTCTTTGTCGCGAAAATGTGTACGAAATTAAATTGTTGAGTGAGGACTTTCCAAGCAGAAAAAAAAATGTTTTCTAAAAGCCTTGTATGTTGTACCCGTGGTGGTACCGTTCATTTTACAGTGCCAAATAGTTAATTTATTAGCCTTCCTGAAAAGGAATATCTACCAACTGGTAGGTACGTCCTTTCGTGAATGAGTGCCTCTGAAGCAGCATAATATTTTGTTGTTCGGGTGGGAAGGGATATTATGAAGCTTAATACACTTTTGAAAAAGTCACGTGGACTACTGGGACCGTTTTCTTCTGCACACACACAAGCACACAGTAATTTCTTCATCTCTTTAAGAGTTATAGTATAGGTATCTCTCTGTGTTTTTTTGTTACTGAGGTAACGGAACTTTATGTGGGTCGACGCAGAGGAGAAGAGTCCATATTGCCGCGAGAGTTCGTCCGTCCGTCACTCAGTCACCGTTTCAGCCCTTTAAAAAAATACAAAGTGTTTCTCCTGCTGCGAACATGTAAAGTCCAATCCAATAAAGACAACATGTTATTATTGTGAGGAGTATCGGGGAAAAAAAGAAAGCCAAAATGGTACTTGATGTTCTTATCGTTATTGCTATCAGGTGCCTACACGGACCTCTCGGTGTATGCAGTAACTCTGTTACGTCACCGCATTCACAGCAATTTTGACAAATGTTCTTTTCGTGAATGTTCTTGTTGTACCTGGCAAGTATCATCTTCTTCACCAAGAAACAAACCGACAAAACTGTACCTTTGCAGAAAATAAAGACGGGCACATGAGAACTGGCATCTGGCATTCATTTATCATCACTTCACATTTTCTACCTCTGTCAAAATGGGTCACTGGTAGGGATTAGTCAGGCATTTATACTTAAATATCATATACAAAAACCTACCGGCACCTTGGTTCGAGGTGCTACAACAAAACACCGCACCGATGGATGGTAGTGGTAGAAAAAACGTTGAGGATACTAGTACGTCGTATAATATTTATGTGCATCAGTGCAGGCCGAGATTTTTATGCAATCCAAAAAGATAATTTTTTTACTTTGAAAAATGAGGTTACGTAAAAGTAAAATGCATACATTTTAATATACAAGTTCGTAAAGTATACAAGAAGATGAGAAGAGGAGTTGTACGCAAACGAGAGAAAAAACGTTGCAGAAAAAAAACTAACTTGATTATCCCGTTCTGTCGCGTGTGACGTTTTGAAATATTTTCATGCTACAGGCTATTATAAAATACAACAACATGCAAAGCACTCAATAAGGCACCTTGGTATGTACAAAAAATATAATATAGTTATATATCGTTCTTTGTTATTGAAGTAGCAGTAGCAAAAGAATAATAGCTGTGAGGATCCCACCCATCTCTCTCTCTCTCTACACCACTTGAAAAAAGGCGAGGCTTTTCATTGTTTGAAATAGTAGAGCTTTATTGGATAAATATATCGAATACGTGGCGAGTTTTAAAAGTTTCTTTAGGTTGAAACTTGATACAATTTGGACGTCTCGTCTACATATTATATTCCATCTTCTTGAGGTAGTCGATTTGTCGATATTGAATTTTTATCTGGTTGATTACAACTCTGACCATTTGCATTAATCAATGTCTCTGAGCATTCATTATCTATCATACATCGCCATCATCATCCAAATCATCACTGTATTGACTTTCCTATTCTGGTTTGTTAGTAAGTGTCATGTTTATGTAGCATTCTAATAGCAGCAGTTGCCTTGTTGAGTCATGTGATCAAATCGCTAAAGTAATTCCACTCGCAAAAATGTAATTAGGTACGTTACGTGAACCAAACGATAAGGAAGCGTTAACATTACCTGTTACAAGGGAACCTTGTACAATTACATAATCAACATTTTTAGTGTGGCGTCCACCAATCCCAATTTATTTAGTGTACGTTTTTGTTCAAACGCTTCCGGACAACCGAATAGGTAGCTGATGTAGTAACGCGTTGATTACACTATAGAATTCAAACGACTTCCGAAGAGGGGACTACTTAGGTTCCACCTAAGCTGTCAAAAACGATGACAGCGTCACAAGCTGCTTGCGAAAAGTTTACTAATCACGTACACGCGTTGTGTGGTCGTAAAGCGTCAAGGCTGCCGTTGCTGTGGTCCTTTCTTGAATGTCCGTGTGTGTGTGTCGGCTACGCATAATTTAACACAAAAAGTTTCCTTGAAAAGATTTCGGGGGAGGGTGGATGCATTTGAATATACAGTGGGGTGTATATAATAATTGATTATCCATTGCAAATCTGCCATTGACATTTCATTGCTGTTTGCTAGATTTTAATCATCATCATCCACAAGATTTTAATCTCTGCAATCATCTGCTACTTGTGAATTTGCATACAAATTAAACTGGTGGTAAAGGTAATAATTACCCGGGTTTCGCCACAGCAGACGGGGAACAGGAAGAAAAAACTTTGGCACCACCACCGCCTTTCATCTGCAGTAATAAGCAGACAGATTTTTCGTAAACTTTCTAGGTTAGCAATAACAACGCCGACACAGTGCACATACCTAACTAAATGGTAGTCGTACTACGTAACCCGTAACGTGGTAAATATTTTACCTGTTTGTAATCTAAAAACATGGCAAAATATTGCCTTAGTTGAAATTTTTGCTTCGAGTGTTCAAAAAACCTGTCAATTGCCATTTTTTTGCACATATGCACACTACTACCCTACCATGATTATGGTTTTTGACTTGCGGTTCTTTTCTGATCATTACCACACAATCATAAAATATTTTATTGTTGTTCCTCTCTCTCTCTCTCTCTTGCAGCTGCATATATAAGAGAACACCGCTTCTGTTGTGGCGGCGGTGGTTTGAGTTTTTATTAACAACGACGTGTGTGTGTGTACCTACAAGCACGCCTATTTCTGAGTGACAGTGCATTTTCGCCAAAGATTACTACTTGATTTTAATACCTTTTCGCAGTCGCGAAAGCGGTACATCGATGATGATGATGATGACGGTACTATTACAATTCCTTCCAAAAATTCTGCTCCTTTTTAACCTGTCCTTCGTCAAGAAATTCGCACTTGATCGCCATTTTAACGTGGTACTAGTACAATATATGGTCGTCACGTCACGGCTAAGCACTCTACAGGAATTTTTGACATAATAATGAGGAAGTTACCTTGAAACCCATTAGCAGAATAGTAGTATCTTCGTCGTCATAAAGTCGGTGGAGTGGAATCTTGGTGGAATGTTGGTTGGTGGTACATCCTGCAAAAGTCCTGTTCCTCTTCGGCGCTGCTGCTGCACGATCGTCGTGGGATGATAATGATGATGATGACATTGCATGCATGGCATCAAGCAAACCGTTTGTTTTCCTTCTCTGTTTCTACTGCACTGTTCCCGTACCATCGTGTTGGTGTAAAGAAAGAAAACACGTACAACGTATTTACTTGCGCCTTCACTAGTACTCTGCCTACGAGATGATCTTACATTAGATAATACCTTTTTGCCAGTTTTTTTTTGCAACAATGTTGTTGCCACTGAGGATGATACTGACCTCATTTCTTTCTCTTTTTCTTTCTGATTTAAAAAAACAGTATTTACCGTTATGTTTGTCTGAGAGCCTAACAAGTATTACGACACGACGTGTATTAGGTAATCATAATATGTGTGGAGGGAGATAGGAATTATCTATGACACGGTATATGAGTCAGTCGAATCAGTTATTATTTTTGATTCTTGTGAGATGGTAAGATAGTTGTTTAGTTGGTTGTAAGTACCGAAAGAAAAATACAACGGGGTATTGAAGAAATCCTTAACAAATTATTTTTCTTTTGGAAGAAACAAAATACTCGTTAATCTCCAAAACTCGTCTTGGCCAGTCATGTGATGTGACCCAGTTGAGTAATAGTAAGACTGACTTTAACTGATTTAAACTTTTCATTATTTTCTTCTAAGAAAAGAGGAAAATGAGAACCTTGGCAGTTTTCCTGGCGGTGCGGTCCATATTCGTGCTGATTTCCCCAGAGAGATTTTAATGCTCCCGTTTACGTCACGCCAATTGGCCCTCATAAAATCTCACGACTGGGCTGTTCCGTAAACCTAATTTGTATCGAAACGTTTTCTCAAACGATTTTCTTTTGAATAATGGAGTGAATCTTGTGTATGTAGAGGCGAACATATGAGAAATGAACGCAGGAGGGGAACCAAGTCGAAAAAGGATGATGACACCAAATATTTTGCTTTTTTTAAAAAAAATGAATGTCATAATATCCTCTCCGTCTAAATATCCTGCGCACTTGAACCTGACTGTTGAAATGGGGATTTGTTCTCGTGTGGAATACCATTTATTCCTTTGGCTTTGCTATTCGTTTGGGGTGTTCATTGAACTTTCAGTTGCAAGCTGTGATTTATGATGATGATGACGATAATGGTAATGTGTGGTGTTGTTGAAGGCTAAGGATAATTTTTCATAAAAGGATTCGTTGTTGACGCTGCAAAACATTATTGTACAACTTTGACATTTCACTGTCTCAAGATATTAGGTGGTGATGCTCTTTTAGCAGGATAACACGACTAAGGAAAAATATTTGCCAATGTTTTGGTACACGGTTTTGTCTTATCTTTCTAGGTATAATGGTTTTAATGGTGTATGTCGTGTCCCTATAGTTGAAAACAAGCAATTCTTGTGCTCAACGCTTGATTTACTCAAGAAGCATGTGTCATGTGTTATTCATTAATTATCTGTTTAATTTTTCTCTTATCACAATTTGCAATTATTGTAGAAAATTCCACTTTAAAAATTTTTAAACAATGCTGTGATTGTATTTTCAATTTAAAAAAAGACGCTTTTTCTATATTGTCATTGTCAACATCAATTTTGCGACCCTACCTCTTGAATATAAAGTAAAAGTAGCATTAACCTCGTATATTATTCAAGTTATACGTGTACGAGTTGGTCCTGTCGTAATTTTGCTTTCACCACTTTACATCTCTGACATTGCACTGTTTCTGTGCAAGTTGCTGTATTTTAAAATCAATTAACTTTTTTTAGTAAAAAAACACTAGTATTTGCAGTATTGTGTTATCACCATCAGGCACTTGTTCACGCTCCGTTGAAAGGTGATTTGTTGTCAGACAGGTCATCTCTCCTGTCATGNCATCTCTCCTGTCATGTCACATATTAGCAAACACCACTTCGTCTTGATCTCTTCTCCAATTTTCGTCTAACCATAATAGCCTGTTCATGAGTGCTGTTCATCAACCAACAGTACAAAGTCCTAGTTGTCGTATTGCCAATGCCATATCATTTCATTCATGATTCATGAATCGCATGACTTTGATAACTCCTCCGTTTTCTCCAACTCCTCTCAAAAAAATGTTGCTACTGACGCCAGGCCGCACGTATGAACATGAAAAATATCATGTGGACCGCCCAACATGAAACATAAAAAAGTTTTCATATCCGTCTCCGCATACTAAAATTGAAGAGGCGATGTACGGTTTGAAGTTGGAATAATATTAGTTGGTGTTTTACGTAGGTACTTGTATACATTCAAGAAATTCTGGCCTAATGTAAAATGTCGCAAGTAAAGTTAATTCCAGTCGGTTTAGCACATTCCTCAGGCTTGACAACTTCTGCTGGTTTTCAACAGTATCACAACCAAGTGAAACAGATAGTAAAGTAGTGAACAGAGAGATAAACTGCAAACCAGAAAAAAAGGAAAAATATCAAGAAATGTAAATTAAATGTAAAGATAAGTACAATTTCAATGTAATGTACAATTTATTGTATTATCTCTCCAAAAGACAGATTGCACTTGCTTCTCGGAAGATGGAGAAAAGGGATCAGCAAACTTTGATCTCTCTTGTCTCTCTCTCGTCGTCTCTCGATGACGAATTCAGTTGGATTTTTTTTAGATATTCAACCAAAGTGGATTCCCTCTCTTTCTCAATTTAAAATGAATGAATAAAACATTTTGTTTTTCTATTAACATTTCAGTGCACCAGCTCTTTCGTTTTTTTTTTGTCCAAAAATAGCAATAAGCAATGTAAGACAAATAGATCCTATCCCCTCGTAGCATGTTCCTCTAACCAAATTCTTGAACGGCATTAAAAGAATCTAAAATGGTGACAGTGATACATAATGCAGCTTGTGGGTTCATTAAATCAACGTGCCACAGCCAACTGAACCACCGACATCGTAATCACAACGTTATCAGCTGAAAAATGAAAAGTGTGTTGAACCCACACCACCACATCTCATCAGCATTCTGCAGCAATCTGCCAAAAGAACAGCAGTAGTGGTGGTGGCTCTGTAAACGCTGTTTTTGTTTTTCCTTGTTATCGTCTTGTGTTTCTTTTCTTTGAGAAATGTGATTGTCCTACCTACCTTCCTTCTGTCAGGAAACTGTCATGTCGTGTGCGATCAAACATTTGAGTGAGGAATGAAAGCCAGGAATTAAATGACTCATCTCACTTTCATTTCGTTTTTATCATATACAGAAACAAAAAGTCTTTTTGTCATGCGCGTAAATCACATGTTTAGGACTTCGCTCTTTGGCTTGGAACAGGTCGAGAAAAACATTTTTGAAAGTTAAAATGCCATTTATAAATTATTCCTTGTCACTCTCCTTGTGCACTCGTCACGATACATTGATTAACCCAATTTAATTAGCTTACCTATCCTAAAAACACATAAATCGCATGATATCAAAATTCACCATAAATAATTGAAAAGGTTGGCCTTACTAGATCATTAAATTCCGCATTTGAAAGATATACAGAGAGGTGATTCTTCACCTTGTCCATCCCTAAACGTACTGCATTCGCAATCTGTATTTTTGCAATTAATCGGAAATACTTTTCTAGGCAAGTAGAGGAAAGCCAGCAATGTGGAGCATGGAGAGACGAACATTACATATGAAAAATACTGGGCTGAAAAAACCATCATCTTTATTTTTACGACAACACATCGATATCAAGAATCACGTTTAACAGATATTCGCCCAAATATTTTACCTACTCTACTACTA
>JAHZNB010005987.1:0-26771 GCA_027744295.1 Callyntrura guangdongensis
GTTTGTAAGCGGTCGGTCGGAGGCAGTCTTTACTCACCACAGAGAGATTCAGGTCTCTGATAAAAGTTGACGCTACACGATGATTGCACCGACGACGGGGCTTTTGCCATCAAGCCTTCACTTACAGTAATATTGAAGAAGACATGGGTAATAGTAACCATCATCAGCCAACTGATAAGGGTAACTGAAAAAAAGTAGCTGGTCTCTTGTCAGTATGTAGGCAGGGAAGAGATTATTAGTTTACATTTAAACACTTCCTCAACTTCAAGTTTTGTTTATGCAATGAACACACCACACAACAACACAGAGAAATAAAAGTTTTTATAAAGTTTACAGAATGTTTGTAGTGGTAGTAATTTGTAGGCAACTACTTCACTGGGGAAGAGAAGGAGGAGAAAGGTATACCTAGTTTGGGGGAAGCCTCAAGAAGAAAAGTTGTTGCAAAAAATGCAAATTATGCCCACTCGACAATGACAACTACCCGTAATATTGATTTACATTTTTTATTATGCTGATAAATATTGAGGACCATTTCGTATTATCGCGAGAAGTTTTGCATATCAATGAGTCAGTCATCAGTGTCTCTGCCTACATTTTTTCAGCGGGGAGAATTTTCGCTATCGAATTCAACGCAAAACGGATCTGCGAGAAAGGCCGTCTCCATTTAGTAGGTTATAAAGACAAAGTGCAACGGTTTCATATGTAAAAACAGGTTAAAAAAGCACAAAGAAGGAGGCTGTCATAGTCATTGTTGTGTAGATATACTTGTGTACGTCTCATTTTTGCATTGTAGCATCAGAATTCATTTTCAGCCACCACCGCAGTCATTTTCTTCCTCCGATCGAAAGAGCTTTGTGTGAAGCTGAAAAGTTGCTGCTTTTTCTACAACCATCTCAAATGAAGCAAACTTGAACTAGAAAAGAAAATGCATCACAAGACGAAGATTATGTCTACCCAAGAGAATCATCACATCACATATGTTGGTAAGCTGATTTAATATATAAAAACTCGGGGGTTGTATAAGGGTATTATTAGCAGTACCAACCAGAACCAGATCTCATTTCAGGAGAGAACCGTCTTTACTACGATGTTGTTGCAGAATACATACTATCGTAAACACATTTCGTAATCACAATATATAATACTACATTTGACAGCCTCGGGATATTAGCTCGATGTGATGAAGGTAAATTACCTGTTGCATTTTACCTCCCAATTTTTCCTCCATTTACACACATACACACACATCTCTGTACTTCATGTTTCCTTGTACAAAAGGTTATATAAGCTTGACTATGTACAACAACTCAAGTTCTGACAATGCATATTGTATTGCAGTACACATGAAAATAAAATAAAACTGATATTATGTGAAATCATACCTGGTTGGATATATATATTGCCTTCCACTGAAGCATTCACACTTTTCATACTGTGAAAAGATGCGGGATTTGGCCATTTGTAAAGAGTAAAAGATAATGACAGGGGGATATTGACTATAATACAAGGCAGTTTATAGAGAGAACGAGTATTATGATGCGTGTAAAAGAATAAGCTTCCTCAAAGTACATTTTTTGGTTTTATAATACCTGTGCTTCATTAGCAGCCAGCCTACGTGAGTTCAAGCTAACTTCAACTTCAAACCGGCAATGCAACGGACCCAGGATCAGAATGATGACGATGATGATAATGATGATTATAACGATAGTAGTAGTACATACACGTAAGTATATAGGTATGCATGTAATATCTAAGGAAGGTTATTATATTAGAAGCCAATCCCTTATGGGTAGTTTTTTTCCGTCAGTGTTGTTTCCCCTTCTTACCTGGTCTGCTGCATGATTGTTGTACTTTACTGACTTACCTGGACTGTGAATTGAAATCCTTTTACTGAGAGAGCTCCTTCCTTTTGTAGTCGCTTAATATCAGGTATTATTCTACATGCACCTTTCCACTTTCCACCCTTTTGTCGTGTGAAGCTGAGAAAATCTTCGCAGGCAGGGAAATAATTTTGTTGTAGTAGTTGTAAGTAAGCTCGCATGCATGCACCCCAAGTTTTCATCTTGTGTGTACGCTCTGTGGTAGTAATAGTTTGTATTCGCAGTCAGTTGTAATATTATTTTTTTCTGGAAAAGGTTTCCGTTTTACTTTTATCTATTCAGGCTCAAGTCCGTCCCCTTATTTCTTGAAAAGGCTGACAGGAGGGGTACTTGGTTTTGGTGTTAACATAATATACATACATACCTTACATATTCTTATGACTGCTGCTACAAGTTTACAAGAAAAATCTTTACTTAAATCTCACCTGCGTACCCTTTTCCGATTTATTTCCAATTTTGACGTGCTTCGGTGAGGTTGTGCTCAGTAAATTGTATCATTTTTATACATGCATTTCAGTTTATTCAATTCAAGTGCACATTTAAACTTATATATATATATATACTTACCTTCGTATCTACTTATAGACGTGACGGTAGAATAGAAAAAAAATCTAAAAGGAACGGCAACTTCCTTGAAGGGTTTTCATTTTGAAGGCTGACATTGTAATACAATCATCACTTCACTACTACAGGTTAGAAATCAGAATCCTTGAGGGAATTCGATCAGAGCCGAGCTTTAGTGTAAAGTTGAAGTGACCAGTGCTCTAAATAGTGTTGTTAGTTTCAAGAGAAATCTATTTCCCTCTCGCCCTCTGTTACCTTGCTCTAATTGTGAAGCCCTTTTGTTGCGTTCTTGGTCAATCATGGAAAACATTGTGCCCATTTCTGTAAGAATACATTTTGCCCTTGTGGTAGTCGTGATATTACAGAAATAATATGTTACTGTTACTATTACCTGAGGAAAGTTTAAGCTAAAACTTAATTGCTGTCATTTTCAATTTGCAGAGCAAAACTTCTGACATGAGTACCAACTTGTTGAATAATGGACGTTTCAGTAACAGAGCGGCCAGATTTTATTGGGTATGTTGGTTTTACGCATAAAGTGTCAATTTTTAAAAAGATTCAACTAGTTATAACGTTAAAATTTTAACATACGTTTGTTTTTTGTTTTTAATCTTGTGTGTAGGCTGACGAGGAACCGTCTCCGATGCGAACATTCTCTGTACAACAAATAGCGAAAGCGTCTTCGGACTCTCACTTTGAAGAAAGCCCACTTGTCATTGCAGCAATCAGCGCAGGTGTTATTGGGGTGGCAATAATTATTATAATTTTAGTGGGTATTTGGATTCGTTCAAGACTTTTTACGGAGGTGGAAAGGAGAATAAACGGTGAGAATCCTAATACATCTGTGCGTTCCTCTACGTCTACGTTGGACGAAGAGACGTACGTAGTTTGTATGGAAATGGACGGGGCCGTATTAGGGAGCATGCATAATGTTGCAGATAATTATTGTGGTGAGTGTGACTAAATGATATATTCTAACTGTATTTCCCATTTACCGCTTCCTCAGGAATTAGCTTTGTAATGCGTGGGCTGTCTAGTAGTTTGGCAATTATATGACATTTCCTTTTTTAAACACAGCTAATACTAATGATGCAACTATTGATATGGAGCCAAAAGAGGAGCCCATTAAGCCTTTAGATGCCACGGTACCTGAACCTGCTAATATTACCTATCAGTGCGAACAATCAGCTTCATTTGACAAAGCCGAAAGGATGCATGAAAATGAGGACAAAGTTAATGAAGAGTCGAGTGACAGCTCCGAATCGAAAACGAAATCGATAGCTCAATAATATATAATTAAATTATATTCTACAAGTATATTTATATATAACACAAAATAGTTTTACCAAGCACTCACCGTGTCCAATTTTAAATTCCCTGCTCATTAGCAGATCTGATTACTAACTAACTGGGGAAACGGTACAAGACGATAACGATATTCTAAAAACATTCGTACGTACTCGATTATTGTGATATTAATTATTTATTTTATTATTACATAATATTGCTACATGTTGTATGTATACTAATTTATTATTGTTACTTATAAATGAGCTGAAATAGCTTGTTTCACGTAAACCCTCCGTACTTACGCACATTCCAAATCACAGCAACTATTTTAAAGCTTTGTATCATATTTCAATGCTGTTATATGCGCAATAGCTGCAGATTGAGTGGCCTAGCCAAACTGCCCTATGAGATTACGTCAATTTTAACAGAACAGAACTACATATAAATAACTTGTTGATATTTTCATAGTGCAGTGCAGTTCATTTTTTGTTATTTAATTTTTAATGTATGTATATTCTTAGGTGTACATATCATATTTAAATAGGTTAATAAAGTATTTATATCGTAAGGGTACATATTATAAATAAATATGTTAATTATATTTTAATTTTTTTACTCCAGAAAAGTATTCGAGCTAAAATGAAATGATTTATTGTATTAATGAAATACGCAAGTAAACATTTTATTTGTAAAGTTCGTAAAAGACTTGTCTTTTAAATGCGAATATATCCAAAAACATCATTCCAACCGGAAATAAAACAACCAAATCTAAAACGTATTTTTAAATTATTTTACACATTTTAATATAGGAGTTTTAACACCAATTTGACATAGTGGTTCTCGGAAGGGGGCATTAAGAGAAATTGTACACTCGGTCACTCGTGGGTTTCATGAAAAGTTTGAATAAAAAAATACACTTGGAAAAGTTTACAAGAAAGTCTTACTTGTTTCAGTCTGTGGAAATAAAAAACGATGTTTCAAAGATTCTGCTTCCCATGGGTCAGTTGCGGCGCTTCGTTTTCTTCTTTTGTATTCAAAACGTAAGGTTTCTGGGAAGATGATCATCAAAGTGACTAAAGTGATGAAAGGTATTATCATCATTGGAATGAATGCTTTGATAAGATCCAGTAGAAATACGTTTCCTGGGGCATTCAAAAATGGAGGTTCCCCTCGGGCGGAAGAAATGTCTGTATCGTCCATTTTTAAAAGCAGCACTTGCTACGTCTTCGCCAATTTTCACCCTTTTCACCGAAAACGTCACAGGTAATCAGTAATCACACAACAAGAAATTTTTAGAAACCAATTTGTTGAGACGGTACACAATAAATACTTTCATCCTCGTTTGTATAGCTCGCATGTAGTACTGTCGGACTATTTAAATATGAACATTTATCAACGAAACCGTTACAGTCAAGACTTTGTTTGCTTACTATTATTTAAATGCTTCTTGACTCATTTAACATACAAACCCCCAAACAAATTAAAAAATTATTGAAATGAATGAGTTCATGCGCTAATGATTACCGACTAGACCGTGTTTAGCAAACTTGTGTTTAGTGCCCATGTTAGATCATAACGTATTTTTGCGGAACGCAATTATGATGCGCGTACACATGGCATGTGGCGCGCGCATATACATGGCATGTGGCGGTGTCGTTTACGTCCAAAATAACCCGTTTCTACTCGTAAATACATGTCACCAATAAAATTGTCAGATGTCTTTAATTAACTTGACGATATAGGCACATAGAAGCCCCATCATGACCCAGGTATGTTTTAATGAACAAGTATTTTTTACTTATTATGTTTTAAAATACTTCTTAAAACTTGCGAATAAACGTAATGGGATTTGGGATTAGCTTAGAGGTGGCTTTCAGCAGACTGGTCAAGTTTAAAATATATTTAACCATCAACCGGCCAGATGTATGAGTAGACAATCGAAAGCCGAATTGATTCCGTTTTAGGATTTACAACGTCATAACTTATAAATTGACGGTATTTAGCTATCTACCAAATTAGTAGAAATCCTGGTCTACCTATTTGTTTTTTTGATTACATGATTCTTATTTATAAAAGTGATTGGCGTAAAACTGAAACAGGTTGACAATAATGATTAAATGAAACAAAATCCTGTTTTTGGTTTCCGTTGGTTTAGTTTTTATTGTTTAAAAAATACTGTCTGTGATCTGTAGAAAACGGAAATGACATGCAGAAAAGAGGATGACTCTTTAATTTATTTTCTAAAACATGATTGCCATATTATTTTGATTGTATGCAATAATTTGCAATACTTCAATACTCCAAAATTACTGAATGTAGTTAAAAAATTAGAATGGTACGAAATAATTAGCTATAACTCGGACTAGTATTTTGTTTACACCAATTGCATAACCCAAAATACTGCAACGTTACACAACAATATAACCTTACATACATTCATAGACGGTTTTATGAAATATTTTCACTGACTGGTTTGTTTAAAAAACTTCAATTGTCTCTTGTTAAACTGACAGTTTACGGCAGTCAATGAGAGAATTCAGACATTTTCATAACCTGTGCTTGTTTTAGATCCATTTTATTTTTGACCATGTTTCGAAAAAGCTTTGATAAATCTGTTCATTTTTTAACTTTCATATTTTTTCTCGTGCACTATTGGAGCTATCAACGGACGTTTGCAGATGGCGTGGGTTGTGTAGTGGTATTGGATAGTGCCAAGAAGTGGGAAGACGCTAATGAACAATGCCTGAAAACTAATAAAATTGACGAAACAAAGCTTGAAAACGCTTTCACTAATATCACTTTGGAAGAATTCGACTTTGACGACAATGTAAATGGCATAATGTAGCAAACAATTTTTTATAGAAATCTTTGTTACATTTATAGTATTTTTTTTTAAATTCTAGTGCTACATTCAGTGTGTGTACACCAAAGTTGGTATCGTAAGTGAAACATTAAGTTCATCCATACATTTTATGTAACAACAAACTGACTGTCGTAAGTCGTAACACGTGTAATAATGAAATTAATATGTTGATCTTAGGTAACACCAGAAGGATGCTTGGATAAGAAGCAAACGGCGACAATGTTTAAAGGCAATATGACTTCAGAGATGGTGACGAAAACTATTTCTGTTTGGGATAAGTGCATTGACGATACAGGTTGGTATTTTTGTGGTGTAGCACAGCGCAGTCAATTTGATAAGTTTAATCTTTCTTCGCTGATTGTATGTTTTGATCGATTTTTCAATTTACGCAATTATTTGTTGTTTGCAGAAAAAATCGGAAAAACCAAGGATTTAAATGCGTGCAAAAAAATGGCCTTACACGATTTTTGCTTTAATACACAGCTTGCGGAATCCGGAATCCTAGAGGTGACATTGTGATACCAACATCAATAATGAAACTATTTTGTTATTACAAAATTTTATAAATCGAAACTATCTACTTTCAGAATGAATGTTAACATTGAATCCCCATACAATCTGCACAAATGGACAGGATCATTTTCTGGGATAATATATGAACATTATCACATCATTGTGAAATCTCCTCGGCAGATAATTTTCTAAATATTTGTTGACTTTCCCAACAGATCTTATGAAAAAGAAATGAGTGCCCAGAATATTAATAAACATTACACTGTATTACGCAACATCCATCATGAAAAAGTCTTTGGTGTTTTGTTATCGCTTCGCCCACAATTGACACTTGACAGTGTGATTGATTATGCACCTACCAGAGAAATGTACATTTCTTATGATACCTTTTGGGTTGCGTAGTGGTAAGGGTTCAATAACTTTTGTATTAATGGGTTAGATGGTTAATTTATGTCAAATTTTTTGTCGATTTTAAGTCGTTTAATAAACGGTTCAATATTCAATCACGGCATAATTTCTAATTAAAAAAAATATCAGTGTTCATTGAACATTGTGGTAGATTTTTTAAGTCACAAGCCATATTTACAACAATGACACTAAAACTACCATACTTTTAGTACAAGTGGTTTCATAAGGACTAACAACCATGAAAAAACTTTCATTACGCGATGAACGCATGTATTTAATTTATAAATAGAAATAACTAAAAATGACTCAATAATCCATTCAATAAAATGTCGTTTGAGCAGACATAACCAGACATTACTCATTAAACTCGAAGCGAACATCCGGGTTTTTGTTCTAAATTCTAGTGCAATCATTTCTACATCACCATTAAATGTATAATGTAGGATTCCTTGCCGTCCTCAGAATAACCGACCAGGTGCACAGTAAATGGCTGCGCTGTGACAAACTAACCTTGACTAACTATCATTATTGTGTAATTATGGCATCTCCCTGTCTAAATTTAGACAAGCATTCTTCTAACATTGGTGTGTTTGTAAAAAATGCATTCGTTCAAACAAAGGTGCGTCCCGTTCTGGCACGCAAAGTTATTGTGCCTCTTCTGGCTACATTTGAAATGGTAAGCTATACTACTGTTTTAACACCTGAAAAACAAAAGACTAGATAGTTTTTAGTTACAAGTAGTACGTATGCTGACATTCCATTGAACTAAATGTTAATGGCTGCGTTGAGTCGCTGTGAAATTTGAAGGAAGAGTACGAGTTACGGTGACATGACTATGCATGTGTCAATCGATCATGAATGCACGAATGTAAAGATTGTGAATATTTCTGAATTTCTCTGATCATGCTTTTTTCGAAAAATTTATTCAAAGTTTTTTAAAATGTTTAGTAAGTTGTACGTTACATTTCTTTCCATTTTATATGGTATATGCTCTTATCCAGTCCTGGTTCCAACCACGTCTCCCATCGATAAACTTTCTGGACTTGATTGCCAAAATTCACTGAAAACTCCTCGTCGTTCTGACTCTGACCTGGTGAAACGCATTGTTCAGGAGTGTTTAACTTTATATCCTCTAAAGGACCCAAATCATGGAGAATCCATAGAAGAAAGTCAACTTATACTTGATGAGAATCAAAACAATGTAAGCAGCCTATTAACCCTACCTAGATATAATATATTATTAAATCGCAAATAAAAAATAATCGCATAAATCATCCTGTAAAACGAATTACAGTGTGCATTGAAGTGCATTAATGAAAATTTGAATGTAACAACGGAAGATGGTCTTATTGATGTTTCAAAAATTCAAAGAATTTTCTTTTACCAAACAAACGTCACAAAGTCGTACCTTTTGAAACTTACTTCATTGATGAGGGATTGTGAGCGTAAAGCAGGTATTTACTAATATTAATTGCATTTTATTTTTGTTGGCTTTTTTTAAAATTGGCAAATCATGTTTGACGTAAACGTAAATTAATTCCTTTATTACGTGATCTGGATCTGTATGATAGGAGAAGTACTTCAAGTGGGAGTGCTGGAACACACTGCTTGCAAATATCATATTTTATTTATGCATTGTTACAGCGATGCATATAGAGAGTCACGTCAGGAGCTTTACAAGGTTAAAACACTTAATTATGAATTGTAAAAATTAATTCTTACATGCAGATATTTAGCCCAACAATATTTTAATTCACAATCCCAATGTTAATGTAATTAAGTGTCACTTTTTTTCTTTTTCCAGTTGTGTCAAGAATCGAGCTGAAAGGACTAGACTGATGAGAGCAATGAGCAATTCATTCAAAAAGTTTTCCAACAATTTTTTAGAATGATTTGTTCATTTGATTCAAGCTTGTATTGTATTGCACACTAAAAAAATTAAGCCGGAAACCTGAACCTAGATAACGAATATTTTATTTGATGTAATTATATTATTAAAAATTTCAATTGTAGTAAAATGTAAAATGGTTTCAATAAAAATTGAGCTTCTAATTACATTAAAAATTCAATTTTCAACTTGCTTGTCATTAGTGACCACCTATCCATCAGATCATTCTCAATGATGACTCATGATATGATCATACATCATGACCTTCAATATGCATATATAAACATGTGAAATAGAATATTGTTTGTTAAGCAGTGATTCAAAAAAGGACGAAATATTTAATTTGAGTTGTTGAGAGATTTTGTACTGTTTGAATTTGCAATTTCGAACGATGACGTTCAAAGATAAAGTTTTTTCCGCGGTAGGAACAAGTCTCTTGTTTTTAATGTTCTTGCACGGCCCTTTCACGTCCGTATACAGCATAGAATTAAGTCCATCTTGGTCTTCGTGCAAAATTGAGTTTACAGACAAAGAGGCTAAAATAAAGACTATTACAGAGTGTGCAACCAAACACAACTTTAAATTACCAGAAGAAGATACGTTGGAATCACTTCAAGCAGAGTTTAAGCGATTAAGCTCTATGGATTTTGACGACTCTGTAAGCTCAATTAAACTTTAGCTGTATGTTAATAATCCTCCAAATCTTGCATAATATATTATTTTTTGTTTGCCACAGTGCTTTTCAAAATGTTGGTATGAAAATTCAAATCTTATTAAAGATGGGAAGATCAATGTCGCTGGATTAGAAGAATATTATAAAAGCAGTAACATTTCCAAGCCCTTGCTAACGGAGGTTACAAAGTTATTCGAAGAATGTGTAAAGGACACAGGTAAAACGTGCTTATAAGTTTATAAAAAACAAATAAATACAGGTATGTTTTTCTTTGGAATTCATGATTTATTTTGAGTCACTTTGGCTATCTTACAGAACCCAAGTTTAAAGACGCAAAAGAAATACCATGTAAAATGCATGCGATGGTTGATTTCTGTTGGTTCCAAAAATTTTTGGAACATAAAAAACATTTAGAAGAGGTCTAAAAATGATTGTTACTTTAGCTTTACTTTGTTAACTGTTCATTTGTAATCGATGACAAAGAAAACTAAATTGCTAATCTTTTGATTGACTTACAGATTTGCAGTAAAAGTCCTTGAAGGGAAACATGTAAATGGGCAACAAAACTTAAAACTTTAAACAAACCTAATTAAAGTATGTAACTGAACAGATAATTTGATGAAATCCAAAATAAACTGAAATATAATTTAACTCATACTTTTTTGATTAACTATTTACACAATCACACATACCATCATTAAGTAAACCTACTCTACACTATATTGAAGAAATTATGTACATCTACGTAGCTACTGGAATTTCTATTCAATTAAAAAATAACATGACATTAAATCTCACTGTTAGGTAAAGTAGACATTCAACAAATTATACATACGATCCATTTAATTTTGAAAAGGCTATAAAACAGTGATTAAACTTAAGTTAGTTGTTTTAATAAATGAGTTTCACAAAAATATACATTATATGTATCATAATTATCATCTTGTATTGACCATCGGATAGGATCAAGGTACACATGTTTAAGACAAGACGGAAAATTTTACTTTGTAAACCCTGCATCTACCTACACGTCGTTTAGCTAGGTAAATGTATGAAAAAAAGATTTTTGAAATAGAACGTTTACGTTTTTCGACTTGACGAGTTAAAAGTACAAGACAAAGGTACTAGAAAATCGTTGGTTAGTTGATAGTTAGTTATTTAAGCATTGGTTTTGTCAGGAAAAATTATTTACTTTCACAGTACCATTGGATTCACTTATTCGTGACTATTGCATACACACAAATATGGACTAATCACATAATTATTTTGAACCTCGCCGTTTTGTGCCTACCAATAAATAATGAACTCTGATTTGTTATGCATTAACTATTATTTTTCGTATAGAAATACAAAATATTCGTAGCCAGGAAATCGTCTTTTCGTCTTGCACAAAGACACGGACCAAAGACCAGAGTACAGTTCAGATAGTATTCTTGGTATTTATATTTGCTGGACGGAATAGTATTACACTATATACATATATACTATAAGGAAGGATCCGTTTCATTGTTTCCTATTAGGATATTATTAGGAAAATCCCAACAAATCACAGTCACTCAAACCAACGCTAATTATGGGAAAATATTTTTATTTTTTTTAATAATTGCTTCAAGATGTAAATATCCAATCCATAGGTTTCTCTTTGACTTTAAAGAAAAGAGTATAGTAGCATCGATATCATAACATCCTGCGTTCGTGTCACTTTATTTTTTAAGTTTACGTATATGTCTAAACCCCTACTTAAATATTGTGTATTGTTTATTTCAGATTCTTATTTCTATACACTCAATCATTCACTCTCACAAAATTAGTCCCTGAGGTGAAAGCACCAATTCATTTTGTGGTGGACTTTGTAGCCGTCCTTGAGGGTTATTATGGTGGTGCAGTGCCTGTTGCTGAGAAGATGGATTAATAACGGTTACTGGAGTTGTTGAGGAAGGCATTGTTGTGGAGTTTGAGACCTTTAGCCTGTTGGGTGGACTTGAAAGTTTAGGAGATTCTTCGAAAGCATGATTGTAGCGGTTTGAATGCGGACGACTTCTTCCAGGATCAAAGTCGTCATCGTCTGATGAGTCTTGTGAGAATTATCAGGTTATTAACAGCAATAATTACTTCATTTCTACTAAATAATACCTTATATACCTGATACATATCAAGAATTTACCTTGGTCTATATAGTTTGGTATAGTAGATGTGGGTCTGGCTGCTCTTTTAGAGGGCTGGAGTTTTACTCGGGGTGACAACACTTTGGGACTGTTTGCCTTTTTCCCAAAATGCCCATTCTGTACACCTTTCTCCATCAAATTGGACTGATCAGAATCTCTTAGTTTTGCTTTCCTAAAAACATTCATTATCGTGAGATCATCAATAATTGCTGTTGTAGTAGTTATGATCCAATAAGTTTAGCACAGTCTTTATAAATCTTACTTTAAGAATGACGGCATCTTAAACATTTGCGGAAATGAACAATGAATAATCTTAATGGCTATACATGTTAAACCAATCACACATAACACTGGACCTATCATCTTCAGTTCTAAAGTTTTGAAGCCTGCAAACAAAATTTAATTTAATTGAGACAATTACAGAATCAATTAAGCTATTATGGTTGTCAAGTATGCTGCACTGACCTTTCTCTCCTAGACCGACAAATGTTATCACTACACCCATGCATACTAGATTCAAAATCAGAAAAAATCTTGTTAACGGGAAAACCTTATATTTAATTTTAGTCGTTACAAAAGTAATTAGAATTTTAGTACTTAGAACTAAGCCCAGATATATTGCACTATACGCGTTCCCAGAACTTTCAAATGACCCGTCCTCATTATCAGTTGACACTTGGCTCATAGCATCTTGACTTTGATTTTGTCCTTCCTGCTGCTGTAGCTGTTGCTGCTGCTGCATTTAAGAAATCAAGACGTAAAAATGAATGATACATTCTCAGCTCAAACCAAGGTGGAAACGTAACAATATCCCAACAACAAGGAATACTTTAATTGTATTGGGATTTAAATAAATACACACAACTTACAAGTTTAAGACGCTGCTGTTTTTGCAGTTCCTGCCCCAGGATCAGTTTCTTGAGCGATTCATTGGCAGCTCTCTTAGCTGCCAAAGCAGCAGCTTCTTTAGTGGTCAACTATTTATTAGGAATATAAACTACCCATTAGATAATTTATTTTTATGTAAAAAATTTTTGTAACTGACCACAATAAAATTGGCCAATTGAACTTTGGTTTATTCATGCATTGATTATGGAACATGCAATCTGTCAGTGTCAACAGGATTAAATTGCTGTGTCGAATGCTGAATGTAGCGTTTTATAACACGAAATATGCAATCAATCTTTAAATATTAAGCATGAATATGTAAAATGCACGGATAATGTGTTATTTTTAAAATAGTACTCTCATAAACTACAAAATACTTAGCAAGCAAACCCAATATTGAATATAGTGTGAAATAGTGCAGCTCATTTGCGCACTTGTGACGTGGTCTTATTAGTTTTTGTGGATAGGGTTTAATGTAGTACTTGAAATCTATCAACAACAAACATTTGCATTGTTGATAGTATTCATGCCATTAGGTATTGATTTTCTTTCTTTGCAAGTATCTGTCATCGTTGCACATTTGCAAAGTATAAAATATTAAAACAGATGCATTTACTTTTGACAAAATTACACAAATACCTAAGTTTTTCATTAACTTTATCAGAAAAATAGAAAAAATATGCATTGCATATAGCAATAGCATTATAGTTGCACATCACAAAGAGATAAAACTCAAACGCACGCCACACATCAGGTAATTTATTACATTATTTTTATTTTTTCAAGGTCATTTCATTGAAGTTCCTGTGAATGAATAACAAAGTTGGCGTTGGCAGGCAAAACGGTGCAACTGCAGAGCATGCTATTTCAGAGAATTTCCAAGCTGCTTAAAAGTTTTCCAGAACAATAAAAACATCCATATGAAAGAAAACTCATTTACCCATTGAGGAGCGAATCGGGGGAAAGGTTTAATGTGAGCATTACTTCTATGAGGAGTCAATAGAAGTTCCTCCCTGTCAAGTTTCTTTCGTTTTGGTTTGCTCTTTTTAGCCTGTCTGACGACAGCAGCAATCACTCCCGCTACCATTTTTACTTGTAGAGGTAGTAATTCGTAACTTTACGTCTTTATTTGGTAAAGGAGCAGTATGTATGCAGTGCTTTCAATTTAAAACGCGCACAGTTAGTTACTACTTGGATTAGAGTAGTTACTAAACGTTACTCGCAAATTAATATAATTTATAGCTTCTTTACAGGCACGTACGTTGAAGGTTGAAGTAGAGAGGTGATGATACGGTACGATAGCATAGGGTAACTAAACTACGGGGTAAATATACAACAATGGTGGTCTCTAAAAGACTACGGCTGTATTATAATACTTTAGCTTGCTACAAAAAAACCACACAAGTTAATTTACTTATTTACTTTTATGGTAGTAATTTATTTAACACAAGGTAGGTTGGGTACACAAATATTAACACATACACACACATATTAGGGTAGTCATGAACCATACCCGTAAATACAATTTTAAATTCAAGAAATAAAAACGCCGAAAGTAACAAAACTTACCCCTTCAAATGAATCTCCTCCTTGGTGGTTTTTCATCTCCTCCATCTCTCTTCTCCTGTCGCGCTTTTTGCGCGTCATGAGAGCTGCTAACCCTGCCATGATGCCCTGAAATAAATTGTTGTTTTCCAATTATTTTTAATAGAAGCAGGGCCATTTAAAAGAATATTACTAGAAACATAAACATAACCATTCAAACAAACATAAAAAAGCATGCATATATCGTTCTTTGTTCATTTGCAAGGGAAACATGGAATTGGTTTTTAGTTTTAGTTGCTTCCACATCACCAACACTTTAACACTATAAAGCATTTACTTGTTTGTTCTCAAATGGTTTGTTATCTGCCCTTAATTAATAAATATTGATTGATGCGCACCATGAACAATTTAATTCTACATCTACTTTTTAGTAGCTAATATTCTTTAAATTAGCAAATACTCGTTTCATTTAAGATACCAAATATTTTTTAATAAACGAGGTAAATTAGCAAAACGTATGTTATAGACTGTTGAACAATACACCCTGAATTACTTGCGACTATTTAACTAAACTAACCATGATTTGATGTTTTCATTAGAGTTTTTAAACTAATTGTAAGGATAATTTTATTCCAGTGTTTCCTGAAGACTGTCATACAGTTAACTGTTTTACGCCTGGTCCTTGCCACATGGCCACTTTCCATATTATTACCTCGATTCACCTAATCGATAAGAATTAATTTCATTAAAATAATTACCTGCTATAGTCTTCTTCGGTTCCGGTACAATAAAAATGATACACGAAGAAGAAGCTAGCTTATTGCTGGCAGTCAGCTAGCTATTAATCCGTTGATGGGTCTTTATTATCCCACAAATTCCGTCGTAATTAGCACTTTCGCTTGATATAAAAATGATTATGGTAGATTGGACGATAACAAGAAAAACACTTTCCTACTATTAGCTCTTAATACAAGTAAGCCTTGCATGCTGACCTACTGCGTTTGTAATACATATGTCACCCATTTTATGCATGAAAGTTGTTCTGATAAATAGAAAGAAGACGCTGTTGGAGGTGTCTGCTGTATGACGAAAAGAGGAGTTCAGCAACGTAAAAATAGACCTCAGTTATGGTCATCTTGTTGGTTGTCATCCGCTTTCGTTTCACTGTCACCTCAGAACAAAGGAAGAACTCTGCATGTCGTTTCTTTCTTTCTTGAGCAATATAATAAATTATTAATGTTAGGGAAAGAGGAAGGAAGAACTTGGTATTTTCCTGCCGAAAGGCATGGTGGATGGATTTAATAGCCACTTAATTTTATCTGGTATTTAAGAGAATAGAATACAATACAGAGGCGTAACAAAACGAAAGAAAGTTGCGAACTCGTACGCAATAAACACTAACATTAACCTCTTATCTAGAAATAATTGGATGTTGCACTTGTATTACATCTGATAAATTACACGTTACTTATTATAGGTTCACAATACACAATTCGTTTGATAAAACTAGCGTTGAAATCGATTCTCCAAACCCAATCCTTGGAATATTTTTGCGTATCTTCAATTGGAAAGTAAAGTGGAAGGTTCCGTTAAATAACTATTCATGGAACAGGTAAAAATGAGACAATCATTACAATAAAATTTTAAAAAAAATGAAATTGTTTTGAAATTGAAAAAAAAAAATGAAATACAAAAATGTATCAACGCAAATTGCTTGTGAAAAAAACCGTGTGAGCAAAGTTTTTGAAGGTTGACTGCATGTAGATTTGGAAGGACACTAAATATGGCGTTTCTTTTACTCAGCAGGTAGACATGTATAAAATAAATGAGTGTTGAGAAGGTAAGAAAAATATTATTTTCAGCACGGCATTCTACTATGAAAACTCCGTGCGCGCATGGTAAGGAGCTTTATTATGATGGGCCGTTACACCGCACACGTAAAGCAAAATGTGGTAAAACGTAAAAGAAAGAAAAACTGAAGCAGAACGCTGTAAAGTTAGCTCCCCGACTGTTACTAGTGTAAACAGCAACAGCACGTCTGTCCGCAGAAATTTAGTTCAAGTTGAACTAAACACGTTTAGAGGTATACGAAATGGCGGCCTATCCGTTAGTACTTCAAAGACCTTGCCGTATATAAAATGTTTCTCTTTCTCCTCACTTTATTCAAAGCATAACTGCTGTGACAAATCGATACGGTTCTCATACTTTCCTTTTGCCTTTTTCCTTACAGGACATTTCATTAGAATTTGGGTGTAAGATATGGAGTGAGAGAAAGGCACGAGATTTTCATTTATGATTAACGTGTCTGAACGTTATTATCAGGATAATACTATCCTGGTATATATATACACAGGCTATCGGCTATAAACAGGACAGACCTGTTAAAATGGTTTTTAAAAAACGAGGCAAGTACTTCCAATTTCCAAGGTATACGACAGCGAGTCTAACAAGCAGCAAGATATAAACCTGAACAAAACGATTGAAATGAAAGTAGGCCATTCTTAAAACTAACTACCTGTCCAAAAGTACATTAGAAACAGTGGGTACTATTATTTTACTGCAGTTGACAAAGTTTCGTATAGCTGCGTATACTCTATAAAAACATTTTGTAGCCGTCAATAATAACTTTTTACACTTGTAATGCTAAAGTAGGTAGATTTTGTTTGGTATATGGCTTTTTTGTACAAGCAAAAGAAAACCTGGAAAAGGAAAGGCAAAAAGAAACTTTTCGAAGAATGTTCCATTATTTCAACTATAATTGCGCTGGACCTTTCCCTGTTGGAACGACGCGGAAATTCAGATAAAATGTTAATCTCACTTGTGTTGACTGTTATATAAACATATCTCACTATTTTCACGTTTCCCAATGCTAGAGAGGTATGTAGTTACAAGCAAGTTGTAAATAGGAGGTGTATAGGCATGTATAAAACATAAGCGATGAAAAGAATTTTGCGACTGGTGGGTGAGTGTCGTGGAATGTTTTCACCACAAAAGGGAATAACATAGCGTTACACTAACGAAACTTACTAAATTGTGTCTCGTGTTTACTCAAGACAGAGCAGCAACGAGTCAATAAAACTGACTGAGAAGCAACGAGTGCTATGATATGCTGAGACATAATGTCATACAGTTTGATATTTAGACTGAAAATAAAAATATTAACTTGTAAGTAATGATTTATGAAGCTTTTACTTTACAAAGGTCAATGATATTTAAGATTATAACATTACAAGACTGTGATTATGTAGATGTAGACATTTTAATACACAATATTGTACTAGAATTTTTTTTATTATATTTGCAAATTTAATGATTACATGCTACATTGAATTACAGATATTTGGCCTTCCAAGTAGTTATTTCCTGTTCACCATCGTCATTTCGGTTTATTTTGTTATAATATGCAATCATGACGAAAATATAGGGTTTACTACGTCAGAGCGACAATCAAGACATGCGTAACATGAACAACAAGGTGGTTAGGTAAGGCTTTCTCCCTTCCGTTTGCAGAAAGCAGTGCACTACTAACGCATCACCACGATACGTCAGTTTATACTGCGGAAGTGTAGCTACATGAATTACTAATTAGCCGTCAATCTCTCAACGTCTCAACTATTGACACGCTTCCTGCCTCAAATGCCGTTCAAATCTTCGTTATAGAATGTAGTATATTTATACAAATATACTTATATCCAAGCCCTTGATTTGATAATACATACTACTTACACGTACTACCAGTTTTGAGCCGAGCCCTGCCCTGTAAGCGAAATTTCTTTAAACCTGAGTTTTGTACGGCAACAGATTATTCAATAAATACACTTAAGAATGAAACTGGAAAACGAATATATGAAAAAATCATTTTGTAGTATACATGTTGCATTTTTTCATTCATGATGCCCATATACACAATACATCATTGCAGTGCATGCAAAACTCATTTTTAGCTACACAATCATAATTTAAAGTTTTTGTTGAAACTGTGCAGAAGATTGTGTGCAAAAATATATAAATTCTTCTAACACATAAAAGTAAACAGGTAAAATTGGAAGAGGAAATATGTAACTAAACGGTGTTTTATTGTAGTAAAAAAGTTTCTTTGTGGTGGAATTGTAGGTATGCGCCTTTTTGTAATACTCACAACATAATACACTTACAATAGGGTGACTAGGGTGAGCTGTAAAGACTTCCCAACTTTTATAGAAGTCTATGTGGGTCAATAAGAAAAAGAGGTGCATGCATGGTACAATCGGGTACAATGTCAGCCAATGTGCCAGGCCAGGTTTCTATTATGCATTATACAATTGATTTGGTGTATACATTAAATTCGGAACCCACGTCCAATGCAGGTTCGTTCATGAAACGTCTGCATGCTTTCACTACATGTCAAGTTGGCCTTGATATATCAGATATCAAGTTACATTACAAAAACTCTCATAACGCATACGGCACGGTAGTTGTTGGTAATCGTCTATATACGACAAAAAAACAGGAAGAACGCAAGAGGATTTAATATTTTTAATTTCATTTTTAATATCATTTATATACGAAGTAAAAATGCATTATGTTTAATGTATACTAAATAAAAAGTTTGTACTTAAGTGTCGGGTTCATACAGTCAGTTTGAAGGACAACCATACATTCTTTGTTAAAATATAAAGGCGCAAAATACCGTGGTCGTTGTCAAATTACGGAGTGACCCTCTGTAATTTTGTAAAAAATTCGTGCATACCAAACAAGAAGATGGGTATGCCACACCTTGAATTCAAATATATTCTGATACGACCTACGAGCATACAAAGATATCTTTGAATGCTCGCAGGATACGGCAGTTAATGGCGCAGTAGAGTCAATTTATTGCATGCATTTCTTACGTAGATAAAAAGTCAACCCTGAGAAGAGTGAGAAGTGTCAGCATACCTATTTGAAAGAACTTTTCAAAATGGTTTAACATTGTAGCAAATTTACAATACTGTTAAGTGGAAAAACTACTCCAAGGCTTTTGATGTTCGTTTATCAGTCCAATAATCCTGTTGTGCTTATCCGAGGGTTGAGGGTGACGGTAATTGTGATGGTGCGGATTTTCTGCACGGTAGTTATCATCTGCTACTTTGCTGAATAATTTCCAGGTCATTGATGCAATCTAAAATGGAGGTATTGCACTTTTTATCACAACATGGAAGAAACCAAACTCCATAAAGGTATGAATAAAACTTCATTTACAAGTGTATCTGGACAAAGAGCATAAGGTTTCGTTCCGTCCGATGCCATAAACTCATTCGCCTGACATTGTTTTGCAACATGGAAGCCATAATTGTTGACGCAAATATCCTGAAAAAAATAAAAAAAATTACGGCTACAGGGTTTATTGTCATTGTCACTAGACCACCCACTTCACTAAATCGACGAAATTTTGCTTACCAAACTGAAATAGTCATAGGTAATAAACACGATAGCCTCAAACCCTTTAATCTTCCCAAACGCTAACATTGTTCTAATGATTTTATCGGTCAATCCATGAATTTCTGTATCTGACAACACTTTGGTGTCCAGCCCCACGTAGCAAATTTGCATCACGTGAGTTTTATTTTGTGGAAAATGGGCATCCCTATAATATTTATTGTGAATTAATTTATAATAATTATGTTTTATTTACATAATGTGTACAAAGGATGGAAACAGTCGGATAGGTAATGATTACGTTAAGCCCGTTTCCAAATAGTGAATCAACTCTAACTTATATCCGACCTCCGGTGCAATTACGGTTGACGTTAATTTTATCTCATCATGCCAATTTATATTCAGCACCGCTCCGACCATTTTGTATTTTTCCCTTTTTCTTCGAATCACAACACTAATAGTACAATGAATGAATAGTGATCCTCGTTTAATGTTTGATTGAATAATTAAAAAAAAATATATTCACGACGACCATTCTCATGTAAACTGGTGATGTATGTATGATTGGTGTAGCATACCTCAATTTTTTAGATACATAGATGGGCCATGTGACATCAAAATACTTTCGCATAGAAATAAAGTTAACTTCCGCATAATAGTCTAGTTGACCTCGCTGGGTAAAACAACGACCCAAAAGGCCACAAACTTGAGTCCGATTGCCATTTACCATAATCTCCAGCTTGTATGAATTTTTGGTAAAGGCCACCTCATTCGCCATGGGTAGGTTAGCTTTATAAAAACCTCGTTCCTTCCGAGCATCCACCATCAGTTCAGCAATAGCACCAAGAGATTCCGCATAAATGAAATCATCAATAACTATTTTCCAAATAAATACAATTCACTCGGATGCTGCCACGTTTTTCAGAAAAATAAAAAATGATGGTTATACAATAGCTACGAACAAATTGGATAACGGTTTTTGTGAAGCTCCTTCACAATAAATGCCGCTTTAGTTACGGTAGATCGACGTATTGCCAAGTATTGCGAATTCCAGCAATTTTCTACAAGAAACTTGATGGGCACACCCAGATATGTATACATGACATAGCACAGAATTTTTGCAGCCCGGCCAACATATTGGTCTGGGAGATTTAACTTGTCCCAGTCATCAAAGTCCTGCCCTGATGAGAAACGTATGTCATATTTTGGACAAATGTACAGTACACAGTTCAGATATATCTTCATAAATTGTGCACCTCTGTAAGTAGTACCTACTTTTTAGTCTTTGTTCCTGATATATTTGTAGCAACGCATTCTCATCTGTCAACCCAGTATCTGGAAACTTTGGAATTTTTTTTATAACGAAAACTTCAGGAACTGTGTGTAGACTTAGGCAATTCCGTAACTCATCCTCAATCTCTGCCGCCGTCGTTTTTGTATTTGCGGTCTCACAAAACGCTAAAATAAGCTGATCGTCTTCATTGGGGCGGTAACACACACAGTGGCATCCCTTGACAAGATGCGTCAGTCGTGACAGATACATTTCAATATTTTGCAGCCACACAATTTCGTTGTCAATGTAGAAATGACGAGATCTTGTTGTTTCGTGAACTAACACCCGAGTCCCGTTACTCTTGGTTTTTATCCTGCCAACGTCCATAGTCCGAACCATAAATTTGCGGTCTTTATGGTTGGAAAAGGGATTTTTCATGTAGTAATTATTGTTCATGTCTTCCAACTTATTTATTCGTGGTAGCTGAACCCCTGTAATGTAAATCTCTCCGATTTCTCCATCTTTCACTGGCTGAAGATTCGAATCAAGCACGTAAATATCCATATTGGGAACAGGATATCCTACCGGAAGCCGAGAGTGAAAACTTCGCTCTTTAGTGTGCACTAGAGTTTCATATGTTTGAAAAGTCACTGCTCCTGCGCAGTCTTCAAACTGGTACATGTGAACCAGTTGAGCAAGGGGGTGAACCAGTTCAAAAAATCTACGCAAAAATCGTACATGTGTAACTTGTACTTAAACTTGTGTATTACTAATTACCCACTGTTGATTAAAAAAGCTTTTTAATTTTAATATTATTGTGAAAGCACATCATTGTAATAACTTAAAAACCTACACTTCTGCCAGTTCAGTTCGAATCGAACCTCCTACACAAAACCAGTACCGAACCGTGCGGACTTGCTGCAGATAAAAGTCAAATAGTTGCATGGCCGTTGTACACGCTTTCAATAGACTAGGCCACAACGTTAATCGTCTAAGCTTATACGTTTGGCAATAGCTAAATAATTGTTCTGGAATGTATACGTCGGTTGAGCTTTGGTACGCAACCAGTGTCACCCCTACCACTAGCGCAGTTAAAACTTCTGCCACACTGTCCACATTGACAAAGTGTGGGGGTAACAGAACATATTCCGAGCTAAAATAAATAAAAAAATGATTTTCCCATTTGATCCTGTTATAAATGGCTCTGCTGTCGTAGCTCAGGGCTTGAATCTCTTGGGTATCCGAAGGGACGATGGAAATGGCCACTGTCCGCTTCCACATTGGTGGATAAGGGTTTTTTGGATTAGGACTTTCGATCGGGGTTCGAAACGAATGTGCTGCCTCTTCTATACCGCCCCTGCTGGCCAACATGGTCCAGATATCGTCAATGTACATGATATCCACAGGAGCCATGCTGACCACCTCCTCAAACAAGTCCTCGTCCTGGGAGGAGGCAATCATCAAAACAGGCCGGGTCAATTTAATGATTTCTGATATTCGTTCCGGTGGTAATTCCACACTGATTGGAAGCAAGGCTGCACCGAGTTTTAGCACCGCCAGCATTACAACCACGTATTCATAACAGGCGGGGTGACAAACGGCAATAACAATCTCACCGTTGGGATTATGATTTTCAAAGTTTCCGCTAAACTTCAATTGTTTCAAATTGTGTGCAATACAGTTGGAAAACTGATCTAGTTCCATGTAAGATATGTTTAAACTAGTGTTCCCATCGACAATAATAGCAGACTTCTTTTTGTTAATCCGATTCATAAGCTGCTTTCGCCAATGCTCGATAATATGCCTTTTATTGGGAATCGAGCGTCTCAAACCTTTGAGGATTCCTTTGTGACCAGCCACGGCGCACTTAATGCAGGGGAAAATGGACCAAAATCGACCCTCATCTGCCTCCCATTTTCGAACTTTTCCTTCTTTTTTCTTTTGCTCGTCGTCCTCATTTTTTGAGTCGACTTGGAGAATAGACTTGGCCTCGTTGAAGTTGAGCAGAATTTTATCATGGTTTTTTTCAAGAGATCCACCTATTGTGACACCATCGGTGCTTTTCATTGTTGATGATGGAATGGGATCTACATGAGGATGCATAAGAGCGGCAAGATTGCTGGGGCTCTCGACAAACATCTCTGCGTCGGTCTTGCTTTGATCGATTATGGACGTGCGTCTAAAATTAAACATGATGAGGGTGTGTACAAAACGATTTTTTAAAGAAATAATAATTGACTAATACCAATAATGTAGCGATTAATAATTGGTTAAAATAATAATTGCTATTGCTGTAACTTGACGAAGTATGTTAATAAACTAATTTATAACACCAACTGGCTGTAAGTATTTACAAACATAATTACAGCCCACCAAATCAAAGTCGGACCAATAGATTTTATTCAAAGCACGTAATGTGTAAGAATAAAGTCGGATGTATAAGAATTTTGTTTATATCGAATTGTTATGATAACCAATGATAAAAAAGTTTAGCAAAAGAAAACTGAAGTAGAAATATGTGAAAATGACTACGTGAACAGCAAAATGCTTGCTGATGAGACTGATGAAGTCCATGCAACTTTACATTAGTCCGCAAGCGTCAAGGTCGAGACGATATAATTCCACTTGTGGTGTAAACTAGATCAGCTTCGGTGTATACGGTATTTTACTTGCATTATGGCATTATTTATTTATTATATAGAATTGCTACTCTTGACCTAGCAGCGCATGGGAGTCGTTTTAAACCGAAAAAATTACAGCAAGTTTCACAACATACTATTAAATAAAGTCAACATAGTATACAAGTTATTCTGAAATATAGATAGTAGTAAGCGTTGACCCTAATTTGTAGTAGTAAGTGCAGCATAAAACCCAAAAAGAGCTATCCGCACAACTTTTATTATGCACTAGCTTCTCAAGAATTATTGGGACTTTATTTGTCATATATACGTGGGCATCGTTCCCAATCTTGAACTGTCTTACAATGCCAATATTCCCCATTATACATATAAATATATTGACCAGATAAAGGATCACGCTGTCTAGTAAACCAACACGGTGTATAATACGGCTCCTCTCCGTCATCTACAATTTAAAAAATCTAAAATTATTTCAATCTGAAAATAAATTTTAACAACAAAATACAATGTGCCGACCTGGACTCAAGACTGGAGGCGGAGTACTTTTAACAGACTTTGTGTTCAACTTAGAACTCGTACTAAATGTCGCTGCTGCGTCTTGCAACCTCGCTTTTCCTGCTTCTCGTTGTTTCTCTTCCAACCGTACTTTTTCAACATTTGCTTCATCCCAGAACGCGTCTTCCATAAAACGCTGGTCCGGACGGTTTCTCGAGTCCGTTGGAGCCACTTTATCATCAAACTCATTCAATTGACAGGCGAACGTTGAAAAATTATACCGCTTTTCTGCATCTGGTCTAAAAATATAATAGCTGGCGTTACTTGCAACAAAAAAAAGAAAAAAATTACGCTGATGGTTGTGGTATGCCTTGCCTTACGGAAGTACGTTTTTTCGCCACAAAAGTTTTTCACTCAATGCGGTTCCATTGGCATCCAATTTTGTTGCTGAAATTTCTGTATCCCATGTTCCATTGATTTCATATTTGACTTCGTTAGCTTTGTTGTATACCTTACCGTTTACAGTACGATCTCTTGAAAACATTCCACCGCAAGTATACTTCATGTGACATCTCTCACTTGTTGTATGGTTTATAATATCCATTTCTCCTTCCTGTTCAATGTACAGCTTTCCCATGTACAGGTTACGGATTATTGTGGTGACTTTGTGCCAAGTGTAATGGTTATCTGTGTGTATTAATCCATTACAATTTTGCAGTAAATCATAATAAGAGAGACTTTGGTGGCATGAGGTTGTTTGTTTGTTTGAGGTATGAATATTTCAATCATTTTCTCTGCTGCCAATCTAATTTACCACTGCGTTTAAACCGTAAATGGGCAACTCCCATGGGATGAATTTCTAAACAAGTCCCTCGAAATTGTGACTTCATGGTAAACTGTTGCCAGTGAACCCATCCTTTTGCAGATTCACAGTGTAATGAAGCTATTGGAGGGTGATGACATACTTGCTCGGCAATGACTCTCCATCCAAGGTCGTCCGTTCTTGCAAGCAAAAGAACTGACATTGATTCACTAGATGTGGGTACGATTTCGTGGAATCTTTAAATGCAAAAATTATAGTTACCCGTTTTTTTGGTTTCGCTGCTAATTCTGAGGAAGTCATATCCAAAGTGGTTATATGATCGAGCGGGAAAGCATCTGTTGGTTTTATAATTAAATCTTCGGCGGAATTAAGTGCAAACACTTCAGTTGGACAGTGGTCTCCATTGAAGCTATCAAAACTGGCAGCGACGTTCATATTTTTTTGTTTTTGTCCACAACAACAACCGCACCCACAACACTGGAAATAAGCGCAAATTCTAACATTTGATTTTCCTTGATGAAGTGTAAATATCTTATACAATAAGTTTCATTTTTATTCACGATTACCTTTTTCTTCTGTTGTTGTTCAGAAGCCAGTTTGACTAAAGCGGTGCCGCTTATAGTATAAACACCAAATTCACTCTCTACTTTTATCTATGGAAGTGTTATAACAATATACATTGATAAATAATATAATACAATCATATATGACTTTCATTGAAGATCTTTTTTAAATAGCTAAACGAATTAATTGTCAAAACCTACCGGCTTCACCACGGTAAAAATTTCTTCAGGAACATCTCCACAGATTGGAAAATAGTTCAATTCAGTGTCACTGTTTGAGATGAAAGAACTGTCAATCGAGACAATAGATAAAGACGGAACTTCTGATTTTTGAACAGGTTGAAAAATATTACTGCTGTTGCGGTTTGATGGATACTTGGAGTCACTTCCACCCATGACCCATCGAAATCAAAATGAAAGGAATATCCTTAATTTAAGGAGGAAATTAAAAGTTTCGAGACAGGGTTTCTACAATGAAAGTCCACCCATACACCACAACCTCTTTACATCCACTTAATCAGTCGAAAGTAATATTAAATTTACCCACATATTATTATTACCAGCAACAGCAACGATGATTTGAGAATTATGAGTCTAAATTTGACACGTGGTGTGATGTAAAATTTTTATAGTCGACTTCCGAATTCTCAATCTTCGATCTACATTTTACGAGATTATGAGATACTACTCCAAAGAATTGACGACACTCGAAATTAACTTTAGTTAAATATGCATTTATGCATAAACAAACTGCTTTTATGCGATACAAGAATAATTAATTGGTACTAATTACTAAATTTTCAACGAGATATATGCATAAAATATTAACTATACAAAGGTTTGTGTTGTCCAGTTTATGGTTATAAATCAATCATCAGCATTCTTCACAGACTTTATGATTCTT
>JAHZNB010005988.1:0-10754 GCA_027744295.1 Callyntrura guangdongensis
CCTAAAATGACAACAACACGAGTAAATCACCAGGAGTTTGATTCTGGTAAAACTGTCTAAGAATTTACTCAAGTTAAGAATTGCTGAGTAAATTCTTAAGTAATATTTAAGAGCAATTCATAGTTTGTTCATACTTTTACTCAGCAATTCTTAAGTTTAAGTAAATTCTTAAGCTAAGCTCAATGGGGAATGGACAATGGGGCAATATGAAATTATGCGCGAACTAAAACACTGTGTTTATAAAGTCTTCTTGATATTGCAGATGTGAGGGTAATGTATAAACAACTTTCACACAGTTCAACAAATAATTTAAATTGGAGTTTTTGACATTTGAGTTGGACCAAAATAGTGATAATTAGCACAAGCTTATTTAAATATTCATTATATATTCATATAGTAAGTAATTCTAACCAGTATGGCGTTCTTGGTAAGTTTACATTATTAAACCTCAATATGACTAAATGTTAATGTGTAAATGTGCAAGTTTTATTATTTTCTCTATTCCGTAGGACCAAACCATTGACTGGGCAAACTATGCAGAATCTTGGGACAAAATAGCATTTTTCAAAGAATTTATTCAATTCTTCGGCCATGATGAGCTAAACTGTGTACGCGGAATCCTCAACAGAAAGAGAAAGAAAGAAATTAAGGTCGAAACAGAGGAAGAACCTAGATTATGGAAAGGTCCACGTCTATTCACCGGTTGCAACCATGATCCCGTGAGAAGCCCATCTCAAGATGTGACAACTCCGGAAGAAATTAGTCCTCAAGAAACGAAAGGTGTGTTGACTTGTATCAGTAAAGATAAAAAAGTGTTGACGCATTAGAACATTTGCATATTCCCTGGTTTGGCATTTTGATTTTATTAGATCATTGGAGTAAACAAATTGCACCAAGGGATTTTGTAGCGTTTGATGTCGAAGCTGCTCAACGGTACGTAAAATTTCTAGATCCAAACGGGAAAATGTGGAGACCATTAGATGTGCCCTTAACTAAACATGCTGAAATTGAAGAAAAAGAACCACTAATGCCAAAAGCAGCTTTTCTAGCCGTTGTTGATTTTAATGGAAACACAGTTTGTCAAGAAACTGTTCAACACCTACCCGGAACATACCGTGTGGATTATTGGTCAAAGAAAACTGCTAACATCACGTCTACTCAACAGCTTAAATTTGGAAAGCCATTTGACAAGGTAGTCCAATCATTTCTTGGCGCAACAAATGGAAAGTACCTAATAACCTGCGGTGGTGGAAGTGACTTTCGTTACTTAGAGCTAGTGCCTACTTCATTTCGTCAATTTGATTTACAAGCATTTTACCAACGGCCAAGTCAAACCAACCCTGCCAAAAACGAGCCCATGAATCTCCGAGACATTTATTTTTATCATTTTCATGAAGATTTTCAACGAGGACCACACAATGCTACAAAGGATGCGAAAGCAACAATGAAAATATTTCGTGAAGGTTATTGCAAGCTAGACTTCAACCAGGAATACGATTTTTCAAACGTTCCAAATTTAAGGAAATATGCAGAAAAATCACTTTTTTACTGTAAAACAAAAAACGATTTTATTCAATTATGCAAATGTACAAGCTGCAATAACGTTGAAGTCTAATCAAGAAATACTGTAACGAACTAATTTTTAGCTGTTAAAATTTTATTCTATAGCTAGTTAATAACTGTGAAATCCCAATTTTGGTGAAACCATCGATGAAAAATAATTGTAAGACTAGACATTCCTACATATACTATCAGTTTAATTGTCGGCGTAAACACTGAAAAGAGTAAACACGCTCACAGGTTGTCACACGACTAGACACATTTCAAATCAAATTAGTCTTGTAAATTAACAGTTTATAAACCACGTCAACACAATAAAGGATGTTTATTCAGTTTCTGCAGTGTCAAACCGTTTCCCTGTGAAATGCGCTACTAGTTCTCCAATCATAACGTTACGATGCTCTTCAATTTTGTTCCGTTTTTTCATAACGTCAATTTGTTCAGCGACAAGCTCAACTTGCCGTTTTAGTAGTTCGTCAGTGGGAGAACGTTTTTCGGTTGATTGTCTACACTTAGAACGGATTACTTTGTTTTTCTTTATGTTAGTTAATGAGTTGGTATTATCTTTACATGTCGTAGGGGTAGAGAGGTGATCTATCAGTCCGTCACTATGCGTTATTCCTATAGGAATGACACTGGTATGCTGAGGAAACGTGTCAATCAATTGGCTTTCAACATGTTGAACCATCTCGAATGTAAAATTTTTGTCGTTCGTCATATCTAAAAAATAGAAACATTTGCAATACGATATGTGTAAAAACGGTAACACCTGTTAATGCAGGTACTGTATTTACCTTGCGAATGGTAGCTCTCACTTGTATCGATGCCTCCTTCAACTCCATTAATCATAACAGTGGGAATAGTAGCCAGCAGTTTTTCCTGTGTCCCACTTAAAGTAACAATTTCCGATGCTCCTCCTCCGGTTTTCTTCATTGCCTTTTGATTGCTGCTTACTATTTTTTTGGTAACACTAGTCATATTATAGTATTTTTTCTTAATCTGTTCTAAATCTCTTCCTGTACCAGCTACAACGTTTACCGATTCGACAATTTTCTCCCACGCCTCTTTTTTCTTAACATTGGTGAGATTTGGATTGAACTTTCCTTTGATAATATCGCCATATTTTGTAATTGCGTCGGCCAATGCATCTTCTTCTGCCAAACTCCAGTTATTTGATCGTTTAGCCATTGTAAAAATTGTTGGCTACGTTATTTCTCAATTCCGATGCTGCAATAGGTGGTCGTTGCGCAGATGGGTTGTCGATGTTTGAACTTAACTGTGCAATAGCTTGCAATTCTTCAAAATATCGTTCGTCTTCTGTTACTAATGGTATTCGAAAACTTTTGCAGATGTTATGCAATATTGCTGTACATAAAATAAGCTTACAGGCCTTATCTGGGCTGTATGCTAAGTATCCTCCGTGTCTGTTAAATTTGGTGTTATCACTAATTACAAAATTGAAGGATTTCACACAAATGTTTGTTTTATTAACACTTTTCTACTAACCTGTCAATAACTTGGTATCGAGATTTCCAGTGACCGATGGCTCTTTCAACTACGCATCGAGTTTTTGAATGTCTTGAGTTATATTGAAGTTTAACTGGATCATCCGTGTTGCTTGCATACGGTGTCAACAATATTGTAGCAAGTGGGTAACCCGAGTCGCCTGAATAAGTATCAATAAATTTACCCTTAATTTCGTGTAACATCCAATTTAAAACATTGTGATAATACCGACATTACCAATAAGCCAACCGTTAAATGTGGCGTTCTCCAGGTAAGACTTTAAAGCACATGCGTTCCAAATAAAACTATCGTGGGTCGCTCCTGGCCATTTTACAACCACATCAGTGAATTCGAATTTATGATTGCATACGACTTGCACATTAATTGAGTGAAAGCCTTTTCGACACACATAAGCAGATTCATGAGTATTAGGAGCTTTTACGGCGCATTGGGTTCCATCAATGGCTCCAATTATATTTGGAAATTGCGCTATATTATAAAATCCATTTTTGATCTCCAAAATTTCAGCATCAGTGCTAGGAAAGTTTATAAAATTATTCCTTTTGTTCAGTAGTACGTTGCTGCATGATTCAATGATGCGTGAAATACTTGGTTGAGATAATCCAGAATTACCTCCTACCATCCACTGTGAAGTGCCGGATCGTAGAAAAGAGAAAAATCCTAAAACTTTAGTCTCTAGTGGTATGGCATGACTTTTTTCTCCTTCCAGTTGTTCGAAAATAGGCAAAACTTCATTGACACCCCACCATGGTAGCCCTGTTTGTGTTCTTATTTCACTTTCACTTAACTGATCAAGCAATTTTCTCGGTTTATAACGTGCGTATCTACTGTCTTTTAGAACAAACAGTGGAATGGCCATCGACGGTTTACTTAAATGTGTTAACACTTTTGGTTAGTTATTGTCAGTAATTTCCATAACCTTATTCTTGTGAATACTGTGTACTATATCAATTGACAGCTTTTTAATTTGTTTTATCGACTTCGGTGGTGTACTCGTAATATAAAATGTCACCCTAAATACTCCAAAGTTGTTGCATTTTCCGGTTACTTCAACAAACGTTGCCTCGGTGGTTGAATCACTCCAATCGTAAACACAATTTATTTCTTCTGAAGTTGTTTGAAACTCAAAGTCATAGAAACGAATGTTGTGTAGTACTTGACCACAATCTACTGCTGAACCTTTCGTATGTAGATGTAATTTACTTTTCCTAAAGGAAATAGTAATTGTTACCGTACTTTCTTCTTCCCAGTTTATAATAAGCTGTTTACTGTTGAGTTTTTCCAAAAAATCACTGACAAACCAGAAAACGTCCATGTCCATTTTTGTAAATACACAAGAGAAATTGGCGTTAACACATATTATGTACGAGCAGAGAATCATTGTTGCTCGGAGCATATTACGGTTTTCGCACAATTTTTAGTGCTATAGATGGTACAGTAACTCAATGGTTAAAAATGATTATGTATTCGTATATGCGTATTTTTTGCTTAAGACAGCCTTTAGCATGTCTTAATGTTAAGTAAAAAAAATTACTTAAGTAAAGTAGAACTTTTCATTCTGCATATGGGTATTCTGAATTTGTTACTTAAGTCAAAAAAATTAAGTAATTTTTAAGAATTTGCTTAAGAATTTGCTCAGACGTTTCTTCAGAATGGTGTTTCTCTAAGAATTTACTTAAGAATTTACTTAAAGCCATCCTGAATGAGCTTCCAGGAGATAAAGTAAATAACCACTTGTATTTGCTAAATGTATAGGAATAGTTCAGCTGCATGCACTCCCAATTTTAAACAAGAAAATAACCAAATAACGTCTTCCAAATGCTCCTAATAACCCAACACAAAAACTCCTAGTTAGGACTGACAGTCTGCCAGTGACAGGTATAGGAAAATGCAGCAAGAATCCTGTGATGTAAATACAGCTCCACACTGTTAAAATGTAACTAATGCAAGTCGCATACACATGCTTCACTCCAGTCAATTTGTATGTGATTTCAATTTTAGACAAATAGACTCAAACTGAATACCATTGACCATTAATTGATAGAATTTGATATTCAAAACGTTTAAATCAAAACGAGCAAGCATATAAATAGTGTCTTTAATACATGTATTTGTATTCTTGTTGGTAATTTATGAAAGCGCTGCATACTACAAAGAAAAAGGAAACAATAAACACCGTTTTAAAGTATCGTTCTTTCTACGTATCAATTCAAGTGGACAAACAGCAGAAAATTTGCATTATCGATTACACGACATTGTATACAAGAACCCTACAAAATGATGAAAATTGCTCGATTATGAGCCAGTTTTCCAATAACAAAATGAAACTAGAACGCCCACGTCACTTCATTTAAACCTGACTAAGCTCCTTACCAACCAACATTCAGAGGGGACGCTTGCAAATGCATAATTAAAGAGAAAACGATCAACGCACAATACTACAAAGTAAAATAAGGCCAAGCAAATTAGTGGAGTAAATAATCATTATTATTACTTTCTCTCTATAAAACACTATACAAGCAAAGCAAAAGCAAGCATAAGCGTGGCATTATCCGGGTGGAGAAAGTGCACAACACTGTCGAGGCTTTCTCTTGGAAAAACTTTTCCTCTCTTCACACACCACCACACCACAGCACCACCGTCACCACTCCCGGTTTTCAGGAAAGCCGACAAAGAATAATAGAGGTCGACAATATATGACAGTAGCCGAATTCAATGAGCTTTTCTACATATTACTATTAATGTATGCAGACGGAAACCACCAAAACCGATGAAATACCGGTGGTGCGGTGGGGTTACCTAAGCATCCACCTATTAACCATTTACCTACCAATGAGTTATTTAATGAGTCAGGTCCAAGCGGGTGCATTAGAAGAAACATTTCCTTTCACGTTCACGTCGTTATCGTTGTCATACGGTTATAGACCATATAGACATACGACATATCAATACACTTAATCTCTGGACGAATTATGTGTTTTCCTTTCTTTCTACATATATTAATATTTAATATTCTGGTTTAATTTATACGTTTAAGTTTACCTTTAAACGGCAAAACTTGCCCCCTCGGTCTCGGCATTCGTTCTTAATTTTGTACACACATTCTTTTCTCAAACAGTCATGCATTCTGCTCTGGTTATGGTATGATAATGGCCTTTCAAAATGCACAAAACCGAGAGGTATAAAATATAGAGAGATAGATAGTAAGCCAAGCTGAATTACTCGATATGGGCAATAATCTAAAAATAGTTAAGCTGAGTGTACGTCACTGTCAG
Organism: Callyntrura guangdongensis; assembly: GCA_027744295.1. Classification (NCBI taxonomy): domain Eukaryota; kingdom Metazoa; phylum Arthropoda; class Collembola; order Entomobryomorpha; family Paronellidae; genus Callyntrura; species Callyntrura guangdongensis. The sequence goes on from JAHZNB010005988.1 coordinate 6,363, forward strand.
TGTACCAATAGTGATTTCGTAATGGAAAAAAACGCCTTCTCTCTACCACCAGAAAACCTTCAGCATTCTTTCGTTTCATCTCCACACTGACCATCAATATATAAAAAAGCATATCTTTTCAGGCTCGTGTGCCGGATTCACTCCTTTTATACCTGTACTACTACTACTGTGTACGCCTTAAAACTCAAACTTCTCCAAATAACCCAGTTTGTGTCCAGTAAACACGCAAACACTTTATTTTTGTCTTTCAATGCCAACCCAACCCACGGTGCATTCTCGCGTGAAAACTTGGAAAGGAAGTGCCGCAACTCACACACACACATACTTGCTGCCAGGAAGAGTGGTAGGCTTTTACCGTTGCATCTACCGTTTTTGCAATGGAACGGTGTTGTAATTATTTTAGAAGCAAAAAGCCATTTAATTTTATAGATAAGGAATTTTTATGGCTAGGCGCAATAAAGATAAGTTTATCAGCAGCAAATTGCACCGAGACTATCCGGTGACTGACTGAAACCCCCACCGAAATTATTTTGCCGATAATTGCGATGTTCATCCTCTGACGAGATGTTCCGATGCCGGCCACTGCCCCCACCAGTGCCACCTCCGCCGTTTGCCGGTTGATAAGAAGACGCAGAGGAAGGACTAGTTTTATTGTTATTACTTGACGATGACGGATGTGGTGCAGGAGCATGGTGCGAGTGATTGCTGTAAGCAATCATCATAAAAGCGACTATTTCCGTAAGATCCACCGCCTCCTCCACCACTACCAGAAGAGCCTGCCGAATGCTGATGATAGCCATTCTGATGCTGATAATATTGGTAATAGCCTTCTCTATCCCGTCCTGATGATCTGTCACGTTCCCGTCGACTAGCAGACACGGTGGCAGCACCACCCCGACTCTCCACAATTCGTTTATTTGCTTGGTAATATTTGTTTCCCGCGGCGGTCCCTACAGAAGACGAATTTCCAGCAGCGAGTAAATTTGAGGAAGAACCGTGATGATAACCAGGGATCCTCCCGGAAGAAGATGAAGCCGACAATTTGTTCACACTTCCAACACTACCACCACCGCCACCAGCAGCGGAACTACCACCGTAGTACACAGCAGACAAGGACTTTTTTGGGTGATCTTGAACAAAATCAACCAAGTCAGTCTCTTTAACACCACCGGGAACACCGCCAGCACCGGAAGCAATTGCCATTGCTGCGGGGGATAGGGGACGCTCTCGGGGTGGACCTGAAGAGGAAGATGTAGAGATAGGTCGGTTACTGTTGCTGGATCCATTTCCTCCATTTGCCGTGGTAAATCTCTGTTGCTCATCTTTTAATTTCCTACTTCTGCTCGCGGACGAGCACGAAAGGAAAAAGTTTTTCAGCTTCATTTTTGTTGCTCGCTCGTGAGTGACACTGACAATGGAAAGGAGAAAATGACTGTCTGCTTTTTATCACTGATTCGTTTTCATCCTTTTTTTTGTCGAGTTCACTCTTGTTATTGTTGCAATTGCTACTGCTAGTGAGAACCCACACGTGTGAAGTTCACTTCTGCAGTTCCACTTCCAATTCACTTTTTCTGCTCACTCATGTTGGCTGTTGTGCTACTACAGTTGTGTGTCATCATCGTCAGTGTAGCATTGTTACAAGTTCTCTCTGGTTCCCACAAAAATAGCAACTGGCCCAAAAAAAATAATACACAAATTTCGAGTTGTTTTTTGTCTGCTTTTTATATGCTATAATTTTCCCTGCCATTGTTCAATAATCACTGTGAAATTACAGTAATTATCCCTAATTTCATTTAAACAACCCACAAAAAATGTTTGGTTTCAGCTTAATTACTCGCTTGTCGCTCATTGTCCTTCGAGAAAAGTTCGTCTATTTCCTTGATTCCCTTAATTTCCCATAATCATGGTGTATGCTCGTTTTTGGGACGGCGCTCTCCTACTAACCACGTAAACCAACTTTGGTAACAAACTCGAAAGTCATTTGTACAAGTGCCTACCACCAGTAGTCACCAGTGGTACCAATGTATAAATAAACTTAATTATTACCTGTATACTACATGTGTGACCTACCGACTAAAATACGAACTACACTTATCTAAAATTGTCCTTTTTCATCAAGAGTATCCTTACCGTGATTACCTGCGCTGTCTAGTCTAATATTCAATGAGGAAGTTACGCAACTTACTATTTGTTGTTAAAAGTAATGTAAACATATAACGTAACTTTATAAACATCATTACAATTTGCACGAACGCAATATTTACCAATATTTTATGTCGTTGTCGCGGCTGTAATTAACCTTATAGTATATATCGCACAAGTCACTGAACTGAATTTAATAGCAACCAATATCTGCTGTTTTCTCTCTGGCAGTAAATTATTTTATTGCAAATACCTAAATTGGCATCGTTGATGGATGACTTTTAAATATACCATTGAACCAGGTGATCCATTTCTAACGACATTTTGACACCCCGAAACCATCCAGTTTTCTTCCAACGCTACAGTGTGGAAACAGCAAACTACATCAATGCTTTTATCTAATTAACGCTTTCACCATTCCAATATCGCAATAACCCTTTAAAGCAGGACTGTTTAGTGTCAAGCTGTCATTAAATGTCGCGTCACACGGAATTACGGGAAAAAACAGCATTTTTATGCTAATCCTCTACGAAATAAGCTGTACGACAAAGTATTATCTACTCCAATCAAGAGAATTCTATAAATCTAGTTCTGAACGAGAACAGCATAGTAAATTCATCATAACTCTACAAAACAGCAGAATAATCCCACCCGAAATTTGAAACATGGTTTATTGCAACACACGGGATGTGGTTGACTACAAATTCAATATTCCTATTTTACTCCATGTTTCATATACAAAAGTCTGGAATTTACTATATATAGTGAAACAAAACCTATTATCACAACAACAGCATCAATAAAATACGCCGAGTATAACGGCGAGGAGTCAGTCGTGTGTAATGCTAATTTACTGTCTCACAGATTAGGCAGATCCCCCTTTTCCTTCCTGCGGATCTAGTACCGAAATCCTTTTTCATGTCAGCCCTCAGCACTGCCAGTGGTTGACTACAAATTCAATATTCCTATTTTACTCCATGTTTCATATACAAAAAGTCTGGAATTTACTATATATAGTGAAACAAAACCTATTATCACAACAACAGCATCAATAAAATACGGCGAGTATAACGGCGAGGAGTCAGTCTTGTGTAATGCTAATTTACTGTCTCACAGATTAGGCAGATCCTCCTTTTCCTTCCTGCGGATCTAGTACCGAAATCCTTTTTCATGTCAGCCCTCAGCACTGCCATCTAATATCCCAGGTCATGCATAAAATATGTGCATTATGTAAAATTTGTTTGACAAGCTTGCCGAAGGGAATCTACTCACTATCGTTGTCGACGTTGTCATCATCATCGTCAACATCGATATCATATCGCACTCCAATTCTAACACATCTTTTCACCTCTTTTCATAGTATAAATTGTATCAGCTATTCTATTCTTTACGCCTATCGTTATATAAAATGATAGGGATGAAGAATGAGCCTAGAAAATGCCACGGCATGTAGACACTTTATTAATTTCGAAACATCAGAGCCACCCACCACCGTTAGCAATGTTGACAATATGACAGTGTCATCACGTACTCTCTCGCGTCGGTTTATAAAAAAATGTTATCACATTACTTCCAACACAACATAATGGATTCTCCGATGATGATAAAATTTCCCGTCCACACCTCTCTCTACTAAAAAAAAGTTACATTTCCTCTTTAGTTCGTTCCTTCCTTTGTCGTGTATTTATTTTTTAAATGAATATTGACATTAATAATATGAGCCAGCATAAAATATACCGTTGTTTTACGACAAATCAATATTGTAATCCTCCTTCCCCTACCATTCGTTGAAAGGACCTTAGCTATACATACACGGAAACATTTTATCAATCTCGAATGACTTTTGTTGTCATTTAGCGTGCAGTTGAAGCGATAACAATGAACATCCAATAAAGGCATAATAGGTTGAAAAAAAGTTTATGTGTTGAATTGAAACTTTTGTCGTGTTCCAGACAGGAAAAAAGGGCCACAAGCGGATTCCCCTGCCGGCCCAACAAAATGTTCCACGGTGATAGTAATAAAATAATGTTGGCTGTTGAGTGGTGAGCAGAGCAGACAGTGGTATTTTCATCGTCTCACTCAACTCTCAACATTATCAGGTTTTAACAAAGTGAGTGCTAGGGAATGAATGCAAAATGCAAGTCAAAATCTTCCCTACTATACCGATCCAAATGTCATGTTATGTGTCTGGTTGCAAACACTTTTAAACTTTGGCAGGTGAAGCTTTTATAAGTCAGCTAGACTGACAAT